>PVKS010006824.1:8491-76286 GCA_004027875.1 Aplodontia rufa | reverse complement strand
CCCCCCAAATTAATTTTTTTATAAAATTTATTAGATGAATATGGAGTTACAATTGAGGGGGAAACATTTAGCAAACATTCAAGAACACATGTATATATACTTTGTTGTCCAAGGCTAATGCCATGTCATGGATGCCCAGCTTGGGTTCCCATGTTGCTGATTCCCCCAGAAGACCCCCTGAGTTAAATGGATATCTCATGGAGGTCAGAGTCTCCTTCTAAGATGATTCCCCCATATTCCCACCCTCCATTCTCCTAGATATTCTTCCTAAGCTCTCCCCCACCCTATGCCTCCAGGTATCCTAGACAATCATCTCCCTGTTGCCTTAACAATCATACAATTTAAGGTTATTATTAGCTTAGCCGTCTAACATACTGCTTCTCGATGTATTCTAGCTTCCATAGATGAGAGAAACCATTTGAAACCTTGAGTGTCTGAGACTGGAATACTTCACTTAGCATAATTCTTTCCATCTCCATCCATTTGATTTCAAAAGCCATAATATCGTCTTCTCTAATGGCTGAGTAGAATTCCATTGTATGTATGTATATATGAGGGGCATCTGGGTTGGTTCCATAGTCTAGCTGTAGTAAATTGAGCTGCTATAAACATTGATGAAGCCACCATCATTATAATAAGCTGATTCTAACTCTTTTGGGAAAATACCCAGGAGTGGGATAGCTGGTTCAAAAGGTAGTTCCATCCTTAATTTTTTGAGGATTTTCCACACTGCTTTCCGTAGTGGCTGAACCAGTTTGCACTCCCACCAGCAGTGTGACAGGACAGTGTTCCTGTTTTCCCACAGCCCCTTCAGCATCTGTTATTGTTTGAATTTTTCGAATTTTTTGAGGTGGTATCTCATTGAGGTTTTGATTTGTATTTCTCTTATTGCTAATGATGTAGAGCACTTTCTCATATATTTATGGGCTTTCTGGACTTCCTCTGGTGAGAAGTTTCTTTTTAGATCCATAGCCCATTTATCGATTAGATTATTTGTCCAGATTAATTTTTTTTAAAGAGAGAGAGAGGGAGAACGAGAGAGAGAGTGTTAATTTATTTTTTAATCTTTTGTTGTTGTTGTTGTTTGTTTTATTTTTCATCCACTTCTTTGTATATGTGCTCCTGGAGAGTGAAGCTTGCATTCTAGGCAAACACTCTACTGCTGAGCCACCTCTCCATCCCATTAAGTGAATTTTTGACAATTCACTTAACATTTTAAGAGAGAATTTAATTTTATAATGGGAAACTGTATGTTCTTTCGATATACTGCATTTTCATTTTGTTTTTCAGTTCAATGTATGTTTTAATTTTCTCTTAAACCTCTTCTTTGACTCACTGGTCATTTTAAAGTGTGCTGTTTAGGTTCCAAATGTTTGGATATTTTTCCGTAGGCTTTGTTACTGTTTTTGAGTTAATTCCTTTGTAATCAGAGACCATCTTCTGTATTATGAATTTAATGCTTTTAAAATTTATTGAGGTTTATTTTATGGCCCAGGATATGGTATATTTTGGTATATGTTCCATGAGTGCTTGAAAAAGAATGTGTGTTTGTTGTTGTTGGGTACAACACTTAATGAAGGCCTATGAGATCCTTTTAACTGATGTTGGTGTTGAGTTCTGTATTCTGGCTGTTTTCTGTCTATTCATTCTGTCAAGTGTTAAGAAAGAAGTGTGTATTGCAATTGTGATTTGCCTCTTTCTCCTTTTAATTCTGTCACATATTTTGCAGATCTGCTATTTGATACAGACCTATATAAAATGGCTATGTCTTCTTGATAAACTATTTCTTTTATCATTATGTAATGTACCTCTCTGTTCCTAGCAATTTTCTTTGATGTAAACTCTACTTGAAATCTGGGGATGTAGTGTAATGGTAGAGTGTTTGCTAGCATGTGCGAGGTCCTGATCCCTGGTACTGCCAAAAATACAAAAACAAATCAAAAGACCACCTGAATAAAATCTACTTTATCTGATATTAATATAACCAACTTTTTCATTCTTTTGATTAACATTGGGGTAGTATGTCTTTTTTCATTGTTTACTTTCAACCTACACATATCCTATCTGAGGTTTCTTACAAATAGCATGAATTTGGGTAATGATGTAATTTTTATCTACTCTCCCAATCTGTTTTTAAGTGGTATATTTAGGCTATTTATGTTTAATGTAATTATTGGTATGCTTGATATAATTATGACCTTTCCTTTCCTGGGGCTTGAACCCAGGGGTGCTATATCACTGGGGTACATCCAAAGCTCTTTTAAAATTCAATTTTGAAATTTTGAGACAGGATCCTGTTAAGTTGCTGAGGCTGGACTCATGCTAGTGATCCTCCTGCCTCAGCTAGGATTACCGGTCTGTGCTACTGCACTGGGAAAGTTTAGGTTTTATTGATACCTGGTGAGGAAGGGCTTCTTATTACTGCTGGGTGGGAAGGATAGTGCAAGTCCCCCACATGGTCACCCCTGGGCTTGGAGGAACTGAAACACTGACAAAATGGGGGAAACAAGGAGGAATGTGGCTTCTTACTACTACTGATGGTGAAAATCCTGACTCTTGACTATTTCTCCTCGGGCACCTGGGAGAAACAAGAAGGCTCTTTTGCTTCCATTTGGTGGGAGTAAAGTCTGAGCCCCTTAAATGAATGATCTTCACCCTAATTTGTGTGCCTTCTATCTTTCAGAGCCTTCTTCTATTCATTTTACATGGTGTCCAGAGTTTTTAGTTCTCCTTAATGGGAGGAATAAAGAAAGCTACATTTACTTCCCTTTTGTGAAAACTGAGGTGTGAGAATTTTCTCGCTTTTTTGAATAAATAGTACATTTCCATAGTACAAACCCTAAGAATAACAAGTTATATAGCAGAAGGTTGTTCTTTCTTTCTTATTCATTTCTGCCCTATTTCTATCCTGCTCTTTACCCATAGTTACTCTTTTATCCTTTCAGAATCATTTCATGCATATATAAGGAAATGACAGATACAAAATGATTTTTTATCCATCATTTTACAAATAAAAATTTCTTTATATACACTGTATAGTCAACTATATACTTGGAAACCTTTTTATGTCAAGGGCAAAAATAACTGTCTTACTCTTTTCCTCTAAAATAGTACCATACATTTCCTGAGTTAGAAGATAACATTTTAATGGTATTTTGTAAATTGTGTTGCTGAATTGTGAATTTCATCAAAATTACTAGTATCTTTTTGTAGAATATAATCCATCAGTGTTTATTCCTAGTGGGATGTCTGGGGATACTTGGAGCCAGCTTGTGTGTTTTTCCTTTTAGAGTGGTTTGTGTGTAATATGTTTATGCAAACTGTTCTGTGTTTTTCCAGATGATCTCAGAGATTCCACAATTCTGACATTTCAGGAGAAAAAGAAACATGCCCAGTCTAATTATGGGAACTACAGAAGTGTTTAGTGTTCTTAATTGCAAGAAAGAACTATTCAAGAAACTTTCGGATGTCTGTTTCCATTCGCAGGATATCAAATAACAGCCAGGCATCGTGGTACACACCTGTAATCCCAGCAATTTGGGAAGCTGAGGCAGAAGGATTGCACGTTCAAGGTCAGTGTCAGCAACTTATCAAAACCTTGTCTCAAAATAAAATATAAAAAGATCTGGGGATATAGCTCAGTGGTAGAGTACCCCAGGGTTCATTCCCCAGTACTGCCAAAAATGAAGAAGGAGGAGGGTGGCGAGGAGGAAGACGAAGAGGAGAAGGAGACCAGTGACAAAGACTTTCCCTAGACTCCTGTCCACCTACTTCTGCACTCTTTCCCCATTCCAAAGGCACATTTCATGGAGTCTGCACTCCACTGATAGCCCATCTAAACCAACACTGTGATTTGTCTGAGATTTTTGGCTAAAAATATTGTAAGATTTGCCAGCCCTCATGAATTAGTATATCCTAACTACCTGATGATAAAAATGGGAAAATTTTGGTTGAAGCATAGAAAAGTACTTATTGTCACAGATAGGAAGCAAGAAAGAAAGCAAGAAAGCAAGCAAGCAAGCAAGCAAGAAAGAAAGAAAGAAAGAAAGAAAGAAAAAGAATTTTTGCAGAAAAGAAAAGCTGTTTCCAGCTTTCTTGGCACCATTTTTTTGTGGATAAATCACTATGATTTCTGCATGTGAGGCTTACCGGTATGATGAAGGAAGGAATCAATATTGTAACTTTTCTGTTTCTATATACAACCATAAGGAGTTTATGATATGATTGGATGAGGCCAAGTAAGAGCAGAAGGATTTGGATTATTTAAATGTAGTCATAGTGTTTGGTGAAATGGTTAAGAGAGTATAGCATAAAGAATTAATTCAGTTGTGGCTGGAGTGATAAATCAGCAGTAGAGCACTTGCCTGGCAAGCAAGAGAACCCAGTTTGGAACCCCGGCACCAAATACATAACTAAGTGTTAGAGAAACAAAAACCAGATGAAAAGCTAAATAAAATCAATTCTCTCTCTCTTTAAAAAAGGAATTAATTCAATTAATATTAGTAAATGCAATAGTCCCCCATTATCCACAATCAATTACAGTCTGAAAATATTAAATATGATATTTCAGGAATAAACAATTTATAAGTTTCAAATCATGTGCTCTTCTTAGTAGCATGAAACCTTACACAATCACACAGAGTCCTACCCAAGATATGATTCACCCCTTTGTGCAGTGTATCCATGTTTCCTATGCCACCTGCCTGTTAGTCACTTAGTAACTGTTTTGATTGTCAGATCAACTGTCCAGTTTCATGGCATTTATTTTCAGATAACCCCTATTTTACTTAACATCCCAAAGTACAAGAGTAGTGATGTTGATAATTCAGATTTCTAAAAAGAAGCAAATATGTGCTTCCTTTGTATGAGAAAGTGAAAGTTCTTAATGTAATAGGAAACAAAAAATCATATGCTGAGGTCACTAAAATCTACAATAAGAACAAAGCTTCTATCTATGAAATTGTGAAGAAGGAAAATAATCCATGCCAATTTTGCCATTTCATCTTTAACTGATAAAGTTATAGCCACATTGTGCATGGTAAATATTTATTTAAGATTAAAAAAAGGAGCCAGGTGTAATGGTCTACACCTGTAATCCCAGTGTCTGGGGAGGTTGATACAGAAGGATCACAAGGTTGAGGTCAGCCTTGCAATCTAGTGAGACTGTGTCTCAAACTAAAATTAAAAAAGGCTGGGAATGTAGCACGTTGTTACAGTGCTTGCTTACCACTCAATCTCTAGTACCCTCTGAGCCCCCCAATCCTAAAAAAAATAAGATGGGAAAAGCATTAAATGTGTGTGTGTGAAAAAGCATAGTACATACCATTGCTTCTAGGCATATAATGAGATCACATCCTGCTAAACCCACTGAACATTGTATTTTAGCAGCAGAACACCATGGAGCATCATTGTTTCCCTTCATGATCATGTGGCTGACTAGGAGCTGAGGCTTACTGCTTGCTGCCCAGAATCATGAGTGATTATCCTCACATATTGCTAACCTGTAAAAAGATCAAAATTCTAAATTTATATCTTCAGCTCCAATCTTTAAACTTGAACTTCAATCCTGGAGTTGAAGTGGAAGATCTTCAGCACAGGGATGCATCATCATTAAGCATAAGCCAATTTACTATTCTTTCTCCGGGATGGAATTCGTTTTAAGCTCGAGCATGTGACACAGTTTTGACCAATGAGATGTAAGAGTTTCTTTTTTCTCCCCACAGATTTCCTCACATGAAAGAAATTCTTGGGAAGAGTCCTTTTGTATCTCCTCGAAACATGGCAGCCTTATTGATGGCACTTGACTGAGGATGAAGAAAATTCTCAGGATGACAGGGTGGAGGGTGGAGGATGGGAAGAATTCGAGTCTTTGACAATGTTGTTGGACCTGGAATTTACCAATTTCGACGTCTTAATACCCATCATATGTGCCTCTGAGACCAAGGGATCTCTGAAATAAAGAGCTTATTGAGCTGTTATGCTTTCCAACCAGAAAAGGACCAGGTCTTGGGACAGTTTCTGCAAGTAGCTGCAGCAAGGGCTGGTAGTTGGGAAAATGCCTGTAGAGCTAAGAGTATTTGTAGAATGAACATTTGAGGAAGAAAAGCTTGTTTACATTGCACTTGCATTGGCTAGAGATAAGAGGGACTGGAGAAGCAAAATAGGGAAAGCTTTGGGACAGGAGAGTGGTCCATAAGGAGAAATCATTGTTGCCTCTGAATGGGTTGAAGAGAACAATTAGAAAGTCTAGGAGTATGGGTATCACCTGCTTATTGACTATGATGGGATTAAGTAAGTGTAAATAAATTTCTGTTGATTCTACTAGTAGCTGCCAAGTAATTAACTTCCTTTCTCTCTTCTCTTCATTCTCCAACTCTTCTGATTAAATTTAGGGTGTCAGAATTTCTCTTTTATCAAAAATTCTCTGTGTTGCTTAAGTCTTTGTGATTTGGGTTTTCTTTCCTTTGCAGCTAAATGTATCCTAACTGATCAAATATTTTAACACTTTAAACTTGAAAAAATAATACTAATAATTCATAGATGAAAGTGTATGTATTCACTCTTTGGACAAGCAGATTTGAACAAAGGGCAGCTGGAAATTAAGTATAATTTGATAGGTCTCCTGGTGGTGAATAGAAACATGGATCTTTTTTTTTTACTAAAACTAATTATAGTAATTTAGTATTGGTGACATAATTACTGATGGTGTAACTGAATATCACGTAATGTAGAATATACTATGTGTACTAAGAATATTGGTAGCTTGGTAGCAATTCATTGTTCATTCTCTTTTTTTAAAGAGAGAGAAGGACAGTGAAAGAGAGAGAGAAACAATTTTTTTCTTTTAAATTTATTTTTTTCATGTGGATTACATTGCTTGAACACTTTGTTGTATACATGGTGCTGGAATATGAACCACATTCTTATGTATGCCAGGCAAGCAGTGTAACTGCTGAGCTACTTCAGCCTCTTATTCTTACTTCTAATAAGTGGTTCATAGCCTATGATAATAAGCTATTTTTTTCTTTATATTTCTTCAATCTCAGTACCTTTCAATTATTTTCCACATCTTTTAATTTTTTAAATACTGTCTGCATGTTCAAGGCTGGCCACTTTGTCAGAATCTCAGTTCTGAGATTCTGTCCTCAGCATGGTCTACTCTGTTAGACTTTCACTTGAATACTTTATTTGATTCATTGTATCTTTCATTTCTCAGATTTCTGTTTGGTTCTTTTTCAATATTTCTATCTCCTTATTGAATTTCTCGTTCATACTCTGTACTAACTTCCTTAATCCATTCAGTTGTTTTTCTGTATTCTTTTGGAATTCATTGATCATTTTAATGATGATTCTTTTGAATTCCTTATCTGATACTTCATCTGCTTCAATATTTTTAGAGTCATTTGCTGGTGAATTATGAATTTTAGGAGGGGTTGTGTTATTTTGTTTTTTCATGTTTCTTGTATTCCTGTGTTGGATTTTATGCATTGGTTGGAAGAGATTTTTCTTACACTCATATGTGTAGGCCTTTTTTAGGGTGTAGCCTTCACTTGACAAAGTATCCTAGAGTGATCTAGATTGAGACTTCCTTGTAGGTGTGGTATCTGCAGACTTTGTGTTGTTCCTCTCTGTTTTTACTATTGCAGTGAATGTCCATAGGTGGGACCTATGAACCTACCCCTTACCATTTTTACTTGGTGCCTGGTCATTAGTTTATATTTTTGTCTCTTCTGTTTTTTGTATTAAAGTATAGCTGAAGATTGACTGTCATTAATTTGTGTGTAGAGCAAGGCTCACTGTCTTCCTGTTGAGTTTAGTTCAGTCCCTATATGTTCCCAGCACCTTACAAAATAGGAGGAAATAAACAACAGCAACAACCATTGCAAACAAAAAACAGCATTACACTAAATACTTGGTTCCTACTATGCCATCAACAGTGTTAATTGCCACACACACACACACACACACACACACAACAAAAAACCCCCAGAAGTGGTAGGGTCAGCAGTTGCAAACAGCATCAACAATAAGAATAAATAATCATGAACTATATTTGTCATTAAAGCAAATAACAGGTGTCAAGTATATCATACACAGCAGTAATAATTGCAATAGCATTAATGGTGGGGCCAGGAGTTATGTGAGCCAATTATTGTTAAAAGATGGTAAGAATACAAAGGATGCAAGGATGGTTCAACATATGCAAATCAATAAATGTGATCCATTATTTAAACAGAAGCAAGGACAAAAACTGCACAATCATGTCAATAGGTGCATAAAAGGCCTTTGCTAAGAGCCAGCACCTGTTCATGTTTAAACCACTGGTGAAGATAGGGATTAAAGGATCTTACCTTGACGTTGTAAAGTTCATTTATGGCAAACCCATAATGAGCATTATACCAAATGGAGAAAATTTGAAACCATTCCCACTAAACTCAGGAACAAGGTAAGTTTGACCACTCTTACCACTCTTACTCAGTATAGTTCTCAAAGCACTAGACAGAGCAATCATGCAAGAGAAGGAATTCAAAGAGATATGAATATGTAATGAGGAAGGCAAGCTATTTCTATTTGCTGATGATATTATCCTATACCTAGAAGACCCAAAAAACTCCTCCAAAAAGCTTCTAGAGCTTATCAATAAATTTGGCAATGTGGAAGAATACAATATCAATACCCATAAATCAATAGCCTTTCTATACTCCAACAATGATTAGGCTGAGGATGAAATCAGGAAAAACATACCATTCACAATAACCTCAAATAAAGTAAAATAAAATATTTGGGTATTAGTCTAATTAGGGAAGAAAAAGACCTCCAAAGGAAAATTATAGAACTTTGAAGAAAGAAATAGAAGGTCTGAGAAGATGGAAAGACATCTTGGATAGGCAGAATTAATATAGTAAAAATGGCCATTCTGCCAAAAGTACTGTACAGAGTCAATGCAATCCCCATCAAGATACCAATGAAATTCTTCACAGATAATAGAAAGATCAATTCATAGATTCATTTGGAAGAATAAGAGACCCAGAATAGCCAAACAAATATTTAGAAGAAAAAAGTGAAGCAGAAGGCATCACAATACCTGATCTGAAACTATATCATAGAGCTGTAGTTACAAAAATAGCATGGTATTGGTATCAAAATAGACATGAAGATGAATGGAATAGAATAGAAGATACAGAGATAAAACCACAATTCTATAGTAATCTGATATTAGCCAAATGTGGCAAAAATAAACCTTGGAGAAAAGAGCCTTTTCAACAGTGTTAGGAAAACTGGATAGTCAGAAGCAGAAAAATGAAATTGGATCCATATCTCAATCCCTGCACAAATATCAAATTAAAATGGATCAAAGACCTGGGAATTAAACCAGATGCCTTATCATTGTTAGAAGCTCCACCATATAGGAGCTGACACTGACTTCTTTAACAAGACCCCCATAGCACAAGAAATAAAACCAAGAATCAATAATAAGTGTGGAGCCCTCAGCTCCATCCCTACCTGCTGAGGAACCCAATGGAGTCAACCCCAGCAAATCTCTACACACAGACAGAGGCCTCAGCTCCAAGTCCTACAGCTGCACAGGGCAACCTCACATAGGAACCCCATCAGAACCAAAGTCAGCAGCCTCTGTGCTAGTGGAACCAGGTCTCAGGACCTGGGCCTTCAGACAAGGTAACTGCCAAGTCCCAAACAACCCAACTGCCCCACACATAACCACCCAAACACAGTTCATTCCTGCCAGATCCAGATACATTTGGCCCATACCCATTGCCAAAAATCCCAGGTTATGTTGCTGTGTTGAGGGTCCCATTTAGTCCAAATACAAGACACTATGACCCACCAAAGTACACCAGCTGCTTTGCATATACAAGCCAACAGGCTGCAATGCACCCTGAACAGATTAGGAATCAGTGCTTTGGGGCTTAAATATATAAAATACAGCCAAATGAGGTTACAGGCTGAAGCAGCTTTCTGGAAGAAAGTTATCATCAGAGGGGTTGTGTCTGACCTGACCCTTGGACCTTCAAAAAAGAAGCATCTCCAGACCTGCATACCTACATCACAGAGAAACTTTCAAAGATCCAGAAAAAGATTATCAAAATGAGGAATCAAAATAGAAAAGGTTCACCTCAAGCCCACAACTATCCAGTCAAGGAACAAACAGACAGGGAGTGAGAGGAAAACCTGGAAATAATGATCAATGATCTGATTACTGAAAGGAACAAGGAACTAAAAGAAGAATTAATGAAAGGATTGAGTGAGAAAACTCAAGAGATGGAAAAACTCTATTATCAAAGAAATAGACATATTGCAAAAGGAAGTAATGGAGCTAAAATCTTCTGTTAATCACATCAGAACAATGATGGAAAAATTTAATAATAGACTAACCTCTACAAAAAATACAAATTAAGCTCTGGAAGAAAGAACTTCCAACAATGAAGGCAGGTTGAATAAGCTTGAGTTCACTGGTGACAAAAGAGAAAAAAAAAAACCCTCACAGAACATAGGTACAATTCTCAAAATGTCTGGGACGAAATCAGAAGAAACAATCTAAGGCCAATTGGAATGCAGGAAGAAATCAAAACACAAACAAAAGGTATGAAGAACATTCTCAGTGAAATAGTTAAAGAAAAAATTTTCCCATATCAAAAAAGAGTCTGAAATGCTCATCCAGGAAAGAATACAGAACACCCAATAGGCCTAATGAAATAAGAATTTCACTAAGACACATCATATTCAAAATGTATAACAGGGATATCAAAGAAAAAATATTAAAAGCAGCAAGAAAGAAACATTAAATCACATTCGGAGGCAAACCAATAAGGATCACATCTGACTTTTCAGCTCAGATACTAAAAGCAAGAAGATCACGGAAGGAGATTTTTCAGTCTCTTAATGACCACAACATGCAGGAAAGAATACTATGAACTATGAACCACAACTAAAATAACTATCTTAACACTGAATGTGAATGGTCTCAACACATCAATCAAAATACACAGAGTAGCAGATTGGATCAAAAAACAAAATCCAACAATATCCTGCTTACAGGAGACCCACCTTGCAGCCAATGACATCCACAGATTGAGGGTGAAAGGATGGAAAAAAATCTAACAGGCATATGGCCCAAGAAAGCAAGCTGGAGTTGTAATTCTTATATCTGACGAAGTAGATTTCAAAATTAAATTAATCAGAAGAGATAAAGATGACAACTACATACTAGTAAAGGGAACAATATAATAGGAAGATATAACCATAGCAAATATATACTTTCTAAACATGAATGCTCCCAAATATATGGAAAAATTAATTCATGACATAAAACCACTTGTGGACATCATCATGATATGACTGGGAGATTTTAATACTCCTCTACCACCAATTGACAGATCACTAAAGCAAAAAAGCAATAATGAGATCATCAGTTTAAACAACTCCATAAATCAAATGGACTTAAGAGACATCTATTGAATATTCCACCCCAGACTGACTGAGGATATCTTCTTCTCAGCCATGCTTGGATCCTTCTTCAAAATAGACCATATTCTAGTTCATGAGTGAAATCTCAGCATATATAAAAAAAACTGATATCATTCCATGTATCATATCAGACTATGGTGCCATGAATCAAGCAATTAACAGCAAAAACCACAACACAAAACACACACATACATGGAGGTTGAACAATGGTCTATTTAATGAAGAATGGGTCCAAGAAGATAAGAGATCATGAATCAAGAAATGCTTGGAAGAGAACGAGAATGAAGACAACATATTGAAATCTTTGGGATAGCCTGAAAGCATTCTTTTTTTTATTTATTTTTTATTTTTTTTTTAATTTTTGAACAACCATATATATTTTTAACAAAATAATGTAAAATGTGTATAGATTCTGGATATTACAATTACCCCCAGGAGTGCCACCCCAATTACCCACCCTTATCCCTCCCTTCCCCTTCCCACAATATCTCTAAAAAAGTATTAGGTTGCATAACATTATATCTTATCTGGATTTAACACATGATAATAGACCAACTTTCTCACTGTCCAGGGTCTAGTCCCCACCTCCACAGATGAGTGGAGACAATCGACCCTTAGTTCTCTGGGTTAAGCTGATTTTACTCAGCATAATCTCTTCCATAGCCATCCATTTACCTTCAAAGGCTGCAATATCATTGTTTCTCATTGCTGTGTAATATTCCATGGTATATATGTACCACAGTTTTTGGATCCATTCATCCAGTGAGGGACATCTGGGTTGTTTCCATAGCCAGCAATAGTAAATTGTGCTGCTATGAACATAGATATTGCTGTATCACTATAATGTGCTGATTCTAAGTCCCCTGGAAAAATATCCAGGAGTGGAATAGCAGGGTCATATGGTGGACTCATCCCTGTTTTTTTGAGGATTCTCCACACTGCTTTCCAGAGGGGCTATACCAGTCTGCAGCTCCACCAACAGTGTGTTAGTGTGCCTATCTCTCCACAGTCCCTCCAGCATCTATTGTTGTTTATTTTCTTCATTTTTGCCATTCTGACTGGTGTAAGGTGATATCTTAATGTGGTTTTCATTTGCATTTCTCTGATTACTAGAGATTTAGAGCACTTTCTCATGTATTCATTGGCTTGATCAATGTCCTCTGGTGAGAAGTTTCTACTTAGCTCTTTGGCCCATTTATTAATTGGCTGTTAGTGTTTTTGTAGTTGAGATTTTTGAGGATTTTATAGATTCTGGATATGAGACCCTTATCAGAGGAATCATAGCCCATGATTCTCTCCATTTCCATAGGAAACCTCTTGACTCTTTTGATTGTTTCCTTGGCAGTACAAAAGCTTTTTAGCTTTATGGCATCCCATTCACTGATTTTTGACTTTACTTCCTTTGCTTTAGGAGACATGTTGAGAAAGTCTTTGCCTACTCCAAAATGCTGAAGTGTTGGACCTAATTTGTCTTCTATCAGTTGCAAGGTAGCTGGTTTAATACCTCCTTGATCTATTTTGATTTGATTCTTGTGCAAGGAGAAAGATACGGGTCTAATTTCAACTTTCTGCAAGTGGCTGACCAGTATGTCCAGCACCATTTGTTGAAGAGGCTGTCACTTCTCCATGTAATATTTTGCCCCCCTTTGTCAAAAATCAGATAGCATTCTTAAGGGGAAAAATTATAGCATTGAGTGCCTACATTAAAAACCAGGAAAGATTTCAAATAAATAAGCTTATGCTCCATCTGAAATCCCTAGAAAAGGAAGCAACCTAAGCCCAAACTCAGCAGAAGACAGGAAATAATCAAGATCAGAGCTGAAATCAATGAAATGAGAACAACAACAAGAACAAAAATAATAGCAAAAAGAATTGATGAAACAAAGAAGTGGTTCTTTGAAAAAAATAAATAAAAATGATAGACAACTAGCTAATCTCATCAATAGAAGGAGAGGATCAAGGCAAATTAACAAAATCTCCAATGAAAAGGGAGTGATCACCATTGATCCCATGGAAATCAAGCATAATATTAGAATGTATTTTGAAAAACTATACTCCTCTAAAGTATATTGCCTGGAAGACATGGACAAATTTCTAGACACATATAATGTCCCCAAATTGACACAGGATGATATTGAAATACAAAATGATCCAGTAACAGGGACTGAAATTCATACAGCAATTAAAAGCCTTCCAAAGAAGAAAAGCCCAGGACCAGATGGATTCCCTTGCTGAGCTTTATCACACCTATGAGGAGGAGCTGACGTCACTCCTTATTAAGTTATTCCAAGAAACTGAAAAGGAGGGAACTCTCCCAAACACTTTCTATGAGGCAACAAAAACTCAAAGAGCAAAGTCCAACAAAGACACAGTACAAAAAGACAATTAAATACTAATATCCCTGATGAACATTCGTGCAAAAATCCTTAATAAAGTTTTAGCAAACCACATTCAAAAATACATCGAGAAGGGGCTCGGAGATTTCAGTGTTTTCCTGTCATATGTGAGAACACAAGTTTGAACTCTCATACCATGTACACAGCAAAGTGTTGGAGCAACAAGGGCCACATGAAAAACTAGTTAAAATTGATTCTCTCTCTCTCTTTCTCTCTCTCTCTCTCTCTGTCCCTCTCCCTCTTAAAAAAATCAAGAATATAATTCATCATGATCAAGTGGGCTTCCTTCCAGGTATGCAAGGCTGTTTCAACACAGGTAAGTCAATAAATGTGATTCATCACTTAAACAGAATTAAGGACAAAAATCATATGATCATCTCCATTGATGCAGAAAAGGCCTTCAATAAAATACAGCACCCATTTATGCTCAAAACTCTAGAGAAGATAGGGATCAGAAGAACCTGTCTTAACTTTGTAAATAAAGGTCATATATACCAAACATTCAGCTAGTATAATTCTGAATGGAGAAGAGCTGAGAGCATTTTCACTAAACTCAGGAACAAGACAAGGCTGCCCATGCTCACCACTTTTATTCAATATAGTCCTCAAAACCCTAGCTGGAGACATCAGGCAAGAGAAGGAAATCAAAGAGATAAGAATAGGAAGGGAGGAAGTTAAACTATTCCTTTTTGCTGATGAAATGATCCTATATCTGGAAGATCCAAAAAAACTCCACCAGAAAACTACTTGAGCTTATAAACAGATTTGGCAAAGTAGCAGGCTAAAAGATCACTACTCATAAATTAATAGCTTTCTTATAGGCTAACAATAATAGGTCAGAAGAAGAAATCAGGAAATCAGTCCCATTCACAATATTCTCAAAAAGAATACAATACTTGGGAACTAATCTAATAAGGGAAGTAAAATATCTCTACAATGAAAATTATCAAACACTGAAGACAGATATTGAAGAAGACCTGAGAAGATGGAGATTCCATGCTTTTAGTTCAGCAGAATTAATATAATTAAAATGGTCATTCTGCCAACAGTGCTATATAGATTCAATGCAATCCCCATAAAAAATACCAATGTCATTCTTTGCAGACATAGAAAAAGGAATTCTCAAATTCATTTGGAACAATTAGAAACCCAGAATAGCCAAAATATTACTAAGGAAGAAAAACAAAACAGGTGGATTTGCAATACCAGATCTAAAATTATACTATAGAGCAATAGTAACAAAAACATTGTGGTACTTGTATCAAATAGGAAAGAAGACCAATGAAATAGAATAGAAGACTCTGAGACAAACTGACAAACCTTTAAATACCTGATCTTTGACAAAGAGGGTCAAATATAACATGGAGGAGAGACAGTTTATTCAACAAATGGTGCTGGACAAACTGGACAGTTACTTGTAGACAATTGAAATTAGATCCTTATCTCTCACCTTCAACAAAAGTCAAATCAAAATGGATCCAGGAACTTGTAATTAAATCAACTACTGTACAACTGCTAGAAGAAAAATTAGGATCAATACTCCACCATTTGGGAGTAGGCAAAGACTTTCTCAATACAACTCCTAAAGAGGAAGAATTAAAGTAAAAAATCAATGATATTCTGCTCAGTCAAGGAATTGCTCAAAATTGTCTAGACACAAACTACAGCATAGCAGACAATCATGGCCTGTGATACTTCTGTCAGGGAACTAATGTCCAAAAGTTACAAATACTCAAAAAACTTCAAATCAAAAATTCTGACAATCCAATCAATAAAGGGGCCAGAGAGCAAAATAGAAACTTCTCAATAGAGGACACTGAGCAAGCCAATGAATACATGAGAAAGTATTCTAAATCACTAGTAATCAGAGAAATGCAAATCAAAATTACATTAAGATTTCACCTCTCTCTAGTCAGACTGGCAAAGGTGAAGAATATAAACAGTAACAGATGCTGGAGGGACTGTAGGAGATAGGAACACTTGTACACTGTTAGTAGGACTTCACACTGGTACAGCCACTCTGGAAAGCAGTTGTCGAGAGTCTCCCCAAAATTAGGGATGAATCCACCATATGACCCAGCTATTCTCTTCTGGGTATTTTCCCAGAAGAATTAGAATCAGCACATTACAGAGACACAGCAAAATCAATGTTCATAGCAGCTCAATTTATGATAGCTAAATCATGGAATCAACCCAGATGCCCCTCACTGGATGAATGGATCCAAAAGCTTTGGTATATGTATACAATGGAGTTCTACTCAGCTATTGGAAACAACTATATTGTAGCCTTTGAAAGTAAATGTATGGCAATGGAAGAAATCATGCTGAGCGAAGTTAGTCAATCCCAGAGAGTTAAGGGGTGAATATTTTCTTTCATTTGTGGAGGCTAGAGCTAAACCCAGGCTTGGGTGAAAGGTAGTCTAATATTCAAAATTTATAAAGAACTCAAAAAGTGTAATATTGAAAACACAAACAATCCAATCAATAAATGGGCCAGAGAGCAAAATAGAAACTTTACAGCACATTACAGAGACACAGCAAAATCAATGTTCATCATAGCAGCTCAATTTACGACAGCTGAATCATGGAATCAACCCAGATGCCCCTCACTGGATGAATGGATCCAAAAGCTTTGGATCCATACATATACAATAGATTTCTACTTAGCTATTGGAAACAATGATATTGTGGCTGTGGCCTTTGAAGGTATATGTATGGGAATGAAAGAAATCATGCTGAGCAAAGTTAGCCAAACCCAGAGAGTCAAGGGTGAATGTTTTCATTCTTATGTGGAGTTGGGAGCTAAACCCAGGCATGTGTGAAAGGGAGTCAACCTCATGTATTAGACTCAGAAAATGCATAGCAACACATAATCAGGGGACCATAGTCAGGAGGCAGGAGGGAGGAGGGAGAAACAGGGCGATGGGAGAGGGAGCGAAGATAGGGAGGTTCTAGGCAGACAACAAACAATGTAGCATACTCTTCACCCCTCTGAGAAGTTAAAAATTATGTGTGCAATCATTTAATTTTGTAAAATTCACAATTTTATGTTTATAAATATGTAGTCAATTATATAATGTTAGAGGTTGATATAGAAGAATCAAGAAACTGGGATGTGGGCAATGTGGGGGTAACTAAAAAAACAAGAAGTGGATGCCATTAAACTAAAAAGCTTCTGGAAAATGAAGGAATCAATTAAAAATGTGAACAGAAAGCTTACATTGCAGGGGAAAATCACAGTCAGCTATGCCTCTGACAGGGGTCTAATATCCAGGATATGCAAAGAACTAAAAAAGCTTAATACCAAATACACAAATAACACAATCAATAAATGGGCCAAAGAGCTAAACTTCTCAAAAGAGGAAATGCAAAATTCTAATAAATATATGAAAAATATTCACATCTCTAGCAATCAAGGATATGCAAATCAAGACTTCATTAATATTTCACCTCACCCCAGTCTGAATGGCAAAAATCAAAAATATAAACAACAAATACTGAAGAGGCTGTGGGGAGAAAGGAAATCTTATACACTGTTGGTGGGAATGGAATCCAGTACAACCACCCTGGAAAGCAGTATGGAGACTTCACAAAAAATTAGGGATGGAACCATGGTGTGACCCAGCTATCCCACTCCTTGGTATTTTTCCCAGAAGATAAAAATTCAGCATACTACAGTGACAAAGTTACAACAATGTTTATAGCACCACAATTTACAATTGCTAAATTATAGGATCAACTCAGATGCCCATCATTGGATGAATGGATCAAAAACTGTGACTATATATATATATATATATATATATATATATATACGCACATACATACATACCATGGAATTCTACTCAGCCATTAAAAAAATTGTAACCTTTGCTGTTAAGTGGATGGGAAAATCATGCTGAATTAAATTAGCCAAACCCAGAAACTCAAGGGTTGAATGTTTTTTCTCATACGTGGAAGCTAGAGTACAATACAGAAAAGAATGAGAGAACAATAAGTTTAAACAATAGACGTATCAAACATGGATTATAATCCAACTGAGGGCAATCTCACAGACTAGGGGTTGGGGGATGAAGAAGGGGAGGGAGTTAGAATGAGGAAGGTAAAGGGGCCATATCTGATGTGTGCACATAGGAAAGTGTAACAACAAACCCCTTCAATATGTAAAACTAGGGAGCTGGAGCGGTGGCTCTGCAGTTACTGCTTGCCCGGTATGCACCAGTACATGGGTTCAAACCCCAGCACCCGCGTACACAACTAAGTGTTGGAGCAATGAAAGCCATGTGAAAAACTCAATAAAAAATTGATTCTCTCTGTCTCTCTCTCTCTCACTGTCCTTCTCTCTTAAAAAAATATGTAAAACTAATGAAAATTAAAATGTTATTTTAAAAAAGATGGTAAGAATATAGTTAAGAGAAAAGAAAATGTGATAGTAAGGTAAAAAGTACTTTATAATTTCAAAAAGTGAACAGACAATGAAGAAGAGATGTAGCATGTGATGGTTATAAGGAAAGAGGAGAAAAAATAAAAGCAACAGAGTAAAGGGAGAATGAGAGAGAGAGAACGATATAATTTGGCTGTTAGCAGGAAGAGAAAAGAGAAGGCAAAACAGACAAATGAAAACAAACAATACAAAACCAAAATATACTAATCAAAAACCTAAAAAGGGGGCTGGAGTGGTGGCTCAGTGGTTACAGGGCCTGTCTGTGTATAGGAGGATGCAAGTTTGAACCCTGGCACTATGTACACAAGGAATTATCGGAGCAATGAAAACCACATGAAAAACTAAATGAAATTGATTCTTTCTCTCTGTCCCTCTTTCTCTTAAAAAAAAAAACTAATAAAGATAAGACAAGGAAAAACTACATTTAAAAAAGTCTAAAAATTAGGAAAAAAAAGAAATAAATATGTATATGCATGTATGTCCATGAACCAATCAGCACACCAAAAATACACACGAAAACCAAAACAGAAAAAAACCAACCAAACAAAAAAGTGCCCTTAATGAAAAAATGAGGGGATTATTTTCAATGAAGTAGTCAAAACAGTTGATGAAGTTAGACAGTCACTGTGCATGACTGCCTTTCCATTTCTTCTTGAACTATGTAGTTGGGAGTGAAAGCAAAAGTGCTGGGGGCTGGTTGGTAACCCCTTCCTCTTTTAGTGTTGGTCACCAAGCAGCCAGCTGAACTGATGCTAATTCAAATAAGGCTCAACTTCCCATCTCATGAGTATGAGGGAGGGTGGGATGGGAAGCACTGTCAGCTGGAATTTTGTCTGCATAGACCAGATTGATGCACTTGTAGGGCAGGACCTGCTTTAGAGTTCTACGAATGGAGTTCCAGAGGGTGGGGCTTATGTCTAATCAGGGCTTAGGGGCTTCATTCGGTGGTGTCTGTTCTGGGGAGAATAGGTCAACACAACTCTAGGGCCTGGCAGTTGTTGATCTCCCCTGAGTCTGCATTTCAGGAGCCTCCCAAGGAGTCTACTCAAGCGGCAGGGAACCCAGTCCCCTCTCTCTCTCTCTCTCTCTCTCTCTCTCACACACACACACACACACACATACACACTGCCCACGAACACAGGCTTTCCCCAGGCTTAATCTTTGTGTGTATTCACACTACCTGTTCAGATTCCCGATCTGCTTCAGCTGGTCAGATGAGCCACCAGACTCAAAGGAGAGGCACATTGGGCTCCTCTTTGCTTTTTTGACTTGACTCCCCCTGCGTCTGTGCCTGCTTTGTTCCTTTCCTGCTAGCTACACTCTATGCCCATGGTAGGTGCTTTCTGGAACAGTCTACGTGTGCTTGCTGGGATCTCAGCTCTGCAGCAGGGCACTTTTCAAGCACCAGTGCATAATACAGACTTTGGACCAACTAAGGGCTGGCTGCTTTTCTGGTCTCAGAGTTTTCCTTACTGAATCTGTTCTTTGTGTTTCTACCTCTTTGCTGAACTGGCGCCACTTCTACTGCTGCTGCTGCTGTCCTACCTGGCTTCATTCCAAAGTGGTCTTTCTTCTTTGTTTAATGCACCCAAATTTATGAATGCGCAAGACACTCTGACTGTCCAAAGTTGAGTTTTAGTGAAATATCTCTTTCACCCACCTCCCAGAGAAACAGTACTGCTGCTGCTTGAATCCCAAGCAATGGAGTGACTAGGAATGCAGTCTTCCTCTAGTCCATCTTCTTGAATCCTCAGAAACATGGATTTTTAAATAATAAAGCGTAGTTTGAGGAATGTAATGTTACAATTTTAGAAATAATTCAAAGATTTTTCACAAATATAAATTATGCAATTAGACTATTTTACAATCCTGAGGGTGTTCCTGACTTGCAGTGCATCTTTCCAAAAACTGAATATTTTGGTAAGCACACTTCCTCAAATTCACAGACATAAAATCAAGAAAGGAAAAATGCTTATGTTCACTGGGAACTCTAGAATTAGATAAAATTCACATGGAAAGAGTTTGATAGATCATCTATTTAATTGATTCCACCTAATTTGCAACAGAGGAACCTGAAATGAACAAATGAGAAATGTCCAGTCCAAGGCATTAGGGAAGTCAGGAGAATAATTTACTTTCAAAAAATCTGAAAGAGTTGAACTAGAACTCTGTTCACCAAGAAGACACAGTTTTCTTGAACCTTTTGGGGCCAAATTTATGAAACTCTGTATTAAACTTGGATATCTGATGATGTGCTCAAACTCTGAGATATGTTTGGAGCAATTTTCTCTGTGAAAGTATGCTCTTTCACAAATTTACAGAGCTCAAAGCTGAAAGATATTCCTATTGATGCAAATCTGAAATCAGAAACAAGTTCTGATCCAGGATACGTCCATAGTTTTCTGGAAGAATTCAGTCTGTTAAATATTTTCCTTCTTATTGATTAATCATTTAACTCATACCACTAGGCTTATAAATGTGGTAATGTTCCTTTCCTAGGAACTCTTGCTGAAATTCTGCCTTTATGGCACTTACTTTTTTTATCAGCCTGGAGAATCTCACTACCAATGCAACTAGGTTATGGTTCACTCCCATCAGGAATCATTTTGAAAACCTGATATTGATCAGTAAGCCCATGATACAGAATTAGAAAGGCAATAGGCATTTTCATGGAGGATCAGAGCTAGGAAAAATGCCTTAGTCATGATATTATTTGCTATGAGATCCTCTGAACTTATAGTCTGCTTATTGGCATTGCAGGGGGAAAGCTTTCAAACTTTCCTAGAGACAAAGGGATGATAAATTAAAACTAATTAATTTTGCTAATTTGTTATTTATTATGCCTAAAATGTTTTTGGTGATTTCTTTTTACTCAATGTGCTGTTGATGTTAATTTATTTGAATAAATGAGATCATATTTGTAAGCTTATAAATTACTTTTACAGAGTCAGTTGTGATTTGATTTTATTTAACCCCTTTCTTTCTTTTGTTTTAGAGAGAGAAAGAGACAGTGAGAGAGAGAGAGAGAAAGAGAGAATCAATTTTTTTGTTTTTCATATGGCCTTCATTGCTCTGACACTGTTGTATATGTGGTGCTGGGGTTTGAACCAGTGTCCTTGTGCATGCCAAGCAAGTGGGATAACTACTGACCCACCACCCCAGTCCATCTTTAACCCTTTTCTTCATCAATTTTTGAATTTTTCAAACTTGAAATTTGCAGATATTGAACTTTCCAAAATTGAAGTATCTGCATTGTATGGATATTTTTTGTGGGGATAAATTTGGGGATAAGAATTCATGCAGAAAAAATTCTATGGTTTTGAATAGTATTGAACAATAAAAAGTTCCATGGAGCACATATGTATACATATATTGGACATTGAATAAAATGTGAATTCCTCCCTTATATTTTGCCTTTATGAATGTCATATATGTCTAGAACTTTACATGCCGTCTCTTAGCAAATGTTACCTAAATACTCAGCTACTTAGGAGTCTCAGTAAGAAGGATCACAAGTTCAAGGCTAGCATGAGAAATTTAGTGAGATCTTGTTTCAGAAAATGAATAAATAAAAAATAAATAAAAAATTGAGAGTGTAGCTCAGTGATAGAGTGGTTGCTTAAACATGCACTAGACTCTGGATTCCATCCCTAGGTGGCAACCAAAGGGAAGGGTGAAGGTGGGAAGACAACAAAGTCTATATCTCTGTACCTTTGCCTGCATATCTTATTGGTACCATAAATATAACATTTTTATAGCCAAAACTCATTCCTGAAATCTACTCCTCTATCTGATATTTCTGTTTGTGTCCATGTTCTTCTCTTAGTGACTTCTGTTTAAAACTTCTCCATCATTTTTTATTTCATCTTATCTTTTGCCTGTAGTATATAATTTGCTGAGCAAATGCATTTTGTTCTTCAGGTGGCACTTGAAATCAATCAAACACCAAGCTTTTGTTGGCTCCCTCCATGTGCTCATTACCATGCCAGAGATAGTGGGGGACACACAAGAAAAATCAGATTTGATGATTAAAAAAGCTTGGAAGATAACTTCCAGGTGGGATCTCTAATGTCTTTGTCTGCCAGAATAAAATTTTCCATTAGCTTGTTCAGCAAGTGATCAACCTATGCATAAATATGAAATACCACTTTTATTCCAAAGGGTCTATCAGTTAGATGCCTAATTTGTAGGAAAAAATAGGAAAAATATATTGCAGGAATCCTATCACTTTGAAAATGTGCATAAAGTATAATTAGAAAAACCCCATAGGTCAAAGTATAATACATAATCTATTGGTATAGGAAATTTGCACTGCTTTCACAGAAGAAACTAGATTTAGACCAGGCCTATTAACCATCTTTGTTTCCCCTAAGAAGATAATCATGGATATGAGTTTGGGTAATATCTCTTTCTCTACCCTGACTGAAAGATCTTGGCTTGGATAGATGGAACACATTAATTTTTTGCATCTAGTACCAGTTACATACCATGATTTCAAAACCATCATTCAACAGATTTCTTTTGATATTCATTTTTGTTATGCCTACCAGTTACTCATGCCATTGATATTCCTGTAAAGGTAGTCAGAATTCTGAGTAGCAATTACTAAGATAGAGGTATTCAATGAGATCCATGGGAGTGCATAGGGCTGGCATTTTTCCTTTGAGGTTATGGGATGGTGGTGTGGGGGTCAAGTTTGACACATCTGAATTGATTCTTACGGGGCACTATGAGTCACCTAGTTGAAAGAGATTAAGGAAGGCAGTTCATTTAGAGAAAATACAATGTGTAAAGTCTAGGAGATCTGATGGAGTATGACTCTTTCAGAGAACTATACATTCAGATATAGAGCACAGTATAAAAAAGTGAGGGGTGTGGAGTATAAATGAGACTGGGCTAAACTGGGTGTCACAAGCCAGAATGTGAAGTTCCTGATATGCTATGCTCAGGAGTTCCTGAAGTCTATTGAATTTTGTAAAGGACTTCACAGAGGAGTGTGACATGATACTATACATACTCCAAAGATCATTGCAGCAACCTTTAAGATACAGGATTATTAGAGGTCAAGACAAGAAGCTGAAGTGCAATTCAGAGGCTCTTAAGGACAATCTAGTCAGAAGAGATGAGTACTGAATAGGTATAGTGTCATTGAAAATGGAAGATTTCAAGAGATACAAAAGCCATAAGATTAACAGGTTTTGATGATTCAAGGATTAAAGTCATAAGAGCTTCCAGATTTTTTGTTTAGACAATTGAAAGAATAGTGTTATAACTGAGCACAAATGACAGCAAAGGGAATTGCCCAATTCAGTCTGGCCAGATTTCCAGCAGTCAAGGAAAATGGATGTAGTAGCCTCTACAGAATTTCAAGAGGAATCTCAGTGAAGTGTAAGGGGAGCATAGCCAAATTATAAAGTCTTAAAGGAGTGAGTAAAAGTGAGGAGTTGGAAGCATTAAGTTTGGACTGATTTTATTCTTAGAGAGAGGGTTCAACATGGTGGCTGATGAACAGACTAGCAATAAAGGGAATTTCCTTTGTAAAATAGATTAACATGCTTTCCAATATTTCTGTAAAATGAACATTACAATGAAATTTTAAAAAATATATAAATGATGTATGTTTGTAGTCTGACAGAAAGTAAAGGGGAAGAGATTAGAGACCAAAGAAGAATAAGAATAATTAAGGAAACCAGGGTAGACAGGAAGGGATGGAAATAATAATAAAAGTGAAGATTTTAACCTTGAGAATCATTACTGTTAATGATCCTCTTTTTCTGACAGGAGGAAAGGAATAGATCATGTGGGAAGAATAAAAGAGATTTTATATGGAAAGGAGGCTGTGACTGCTGAAGATTGGGGTTGGAGAGCAAAGAAGTCAAAGCAGTTCACATACAGTGTCCATCTCCTTGGAGTACTTCATGCTCATAGAAATGGCTTGGATTAGCAATTGAGGGAAATAAGATGGGAAGTCAATGGGTGATGACTGACAGCATTGGTGTGCATGAGTAAGGGCTCTTTGGGGATCAGTTATCATAATTTTGCTGATGACCTCTTAGCATTATTTGAAAAACATTTCTCAGGATTCAGCTACCTGTTAGAGACTCTAAAGAAAGATAAGGGAATGGTCTGACCAAGAGATTGGTCTGACTGTGGTGTCCTACCTTTCTGTTTCTTATGTTTGACATCTACCCTGAATAATCGTAGGTTTCTCAACTCATTCATGCTTTATAAATTTATCAGCAGTGTGTCTTAACAGTCAAACACAATGTTTATCAGTGGAGTGCATCTGTGAAAGTAAAGGAGAAGCTGATTGTTAGTAGGTGGTCCAGAATAGTGCTGAATAAGGAATCTTCTACATTTCAGCCACACCAATGTCTTCTTGTTTCCTCGATGGAAAACTTTTGCTCTTTCCTGCCTCTGCACTTTTGCTTACACTTCTACTAGAAATTCCTTCCTTTAATTATCAGAACAGACGTATAAGACTCAGCTCAGCTGCTCCTGCTTAGTAACCTTCTCTGGTTCCCGACCCTAGAATGAGTCTCTCTCATTTATGAATGTCTCTGGTATTATGCAAAACTTTTATGAACTTCATCATAGTTTTTACTATTTTAGAATAGCTGCTTCTTTGAGCATCCAATTTCTAACTCTAGAATAGATCAATAACTACTTTCCAAACTTGTTAGTTTGATTATAAATTATGTAAATAATCCAAGAAAAAGACTGGCATGTAGTTAATACCCAATAAAAGTAGCTGTTATTACTATTGGTCTTAACTTTTTTTGTATTTAAAATATAAGCAAAATGATCCAAATGTGCACAGAATGGTTTGAATAATAATGACGGGAGGCCACAAACTAACTGTTGGTATGCTTTAAACTGAACTGGAAGAAACCCAACAATTCTGTATGTAATCTGGCCTTGGATCCAGTGAGCCACTGACCTCAAGCTGCTGGATGGATGTATCCAGAGGATGTCAGGTGCTGCTAACTTCACTACTTAATGAAAGTACCTATTCAGGGGTGTGTAGAAACTATTCAAAAGTGGCTTCATGCACAGATGGTCTGGGTTTCACTTCATTCAGTTTGAATAGTTGAACATAGCCAATCTGTCACAGGGAATAATCTTACCCTAACCAGATGGAAGGATCAGTTCACCAAGTATTGTCTCATTCCCATTTCTAATGACTATAATTACATGAAGTAATCTTTCTATCAAGCAAACATCCTTATACTAAAAATAAAGCTCATGGTTAACCTGAAGGAATTCTTTGCCAAGGAGTTCTGGAATTGGTGAATGTTTGTTGGATGAGCAGCAGGGAATTGAGGGTCTGCCACCCAAAGGGAAAACAGGCGACTATGCAATAGCAACCACTCGGGTGACTGTATTCAGGGAACCATGAGGTTGCCAAGGAGAAATGTACTGTGATGGGTTGTTTAGAATAGAGCAAGTATTTTAGGGAGAGTAAATATATCCAATTCTATTTTGCCAGACATCATTTGTAAATACCTTTCTGTCCAGGAATGAAAGATTATATGCAAGAAAGTATGCCAATAAGTCTTTTCCAAAAACACTTGTCTAAACTTGGCTAAGAAACTTAACGTAGTCAGGGAAGTTGTTGTAAATGATGTGCTCTCTTTGCTAATATCAAACAGTCCTGGAGCAGCTAAACTGTGCTTTCTTCAGAGTCACTTTCTTGGAAGGCATGTGTGTAGAAATATGGAAGCAGCAAGTTCTATGACTAGATACCAGAGTGAGTGGGAATAGTCTGGAAGATATAAGTGCAGCAGGTGTTGATGGCAGTTGGTATTTCCAAAAGGTCATCCCCTGGGTCCTCTCCTCCTTGAGCTCATCTCTTGATCCTTCCTTTTGCACACTCTCTGCTTCAGTTCTTTTCAGCTTCTTGCAGTGTCTATAGCAGGCGTGTACCTTCTGTCTCCCCCAGTTGCGTTCTACTTGTTTCCTCTCCCAGAACACACCTATGAACTTTCCTTCTGGGTAGTTTTGAATTTTCCTTCAGGTCTCAGCTGCGACATCACTCTTTTTAGAATGTAGTCCCTGAGCATGCTTTGAGATATCTCCTCTTTGTTCTTCCATACCACCTGGTGTTCCACCCCCTAACCCACCACTCCCCCACGCCCCACCCAGGGAAGTCCTTGTCATCTTCTATACCACCTGTTTATTTGTCTCTCTCCCTGGGAACCTGAACTCCTAGGAGGCAGGTGCTAGATCTCATTCACAGTTATATCTTCAGTGGCCACCAGGTTACTTAAGGCATAATGCGTAATCCATACATGTTTGTTTAATAGATAAATAAATAAATATAAATAAGTGTACTCCCCCACAGTCTAATATCCAGAATTGACATATTTGTCAGCATTATAATAAAGCAAACATACATAAAAGAGGTGAAAAATAAAGCAGGTGGAGAAGTTTCACTTCAAAAATCATCTTATTTTAAAATAATCTTAATTTACGAAATGTTTCAAGAACAATTTAAAGAACTTTTATTTCCTGGGTCACTTGAGACTAAGTTTCTCACAGAATGCTCCATTGCCTCCAAATAATTTATTCTTTCTTCCTAAAGAACAAAGGAATTTTCCAACTTAATACAGTGTAGAGAATTAGAAAGTTCAATTATTGTCCAGTCCTGGAACTCCATTCCAAGCTTGTCAATTATACCAAAAGCATCGTTTATTGTCCAGATAATAATCAGGGGTTGTATTTCGTTGACATGTCTCCTTAGTCTCTTCCAACTTGGAACAGCTCCTGAGTTCTTCCTTGACTGCCATGACCTTGATCCTCTGACAGGTCAGTTTTTGTTGTTGTTGTTGTTATTGTTGCAATATTCCTTATTCTAGATTTAGTAGATGTTTCCCATGGTCAGGGTAAGATTAGATTAAATTGGAATGTCATAGAAATGCTATTCAGTCTTATCTCTTGCATTATAGTAATTGGCACATGATTTCCATTTATTCCATTATTGTTAGTGATAGCATTCATTAATTGAGTAAGGTGGTATCTATCAACATTGTCTGTTATGAAGTTACTCTTTTCCCCTTGTCTTCATCTTTTCCTGCTGCTATAACAAAATATCTAGATGGGTCAATGTAATCTATAAACCGCAGAATTTTTTTGCTCATAGCTTTGAATATTTGAAAGTCCAATGTCAAGGCACCAGCAGATTCACCAGTGCCTGGTAAGGGCCAGTTCCTCATAGACGGTAACTTCTCTGTGTTCTCACATGATGGAAGGAGAAAAAGGGATCCCTTAAGTCTGTCTTATAAGGGCACCAATTTCATTCATGGGGATGGGGAGGGGACACAAACATTCAGGCCATAGCATCCTCCTTGTAATCAATAAGAATTCATTGAAAGATATTTTGAGATAATATAAAATCTTGTTTCTCAATTATAAGTTTTTTAGTAGGTTAAAAGTTATCACTATCACTATTTGACTACACAACTTGGCCTATATTTATTCAATGGGATCCCCTTTAAGCTGACTTTTATGTCCTTTTGACATTTTCCTATCATGTTTTGAACATTCCTTTACCCTGCTGACCTAAGAAAATATTTCAATTTCAAATTTCATCTTCTTTTCCTCCTGATGCATCCATGAAAACAGGTACTTCTTCATGGAATCTTTCGTTTTGGTGGAGATTGAGAGATGGTACTATGGTCTGTAGTCTAGAGTTATTGTTTATGCTAGATTTTCCCACTGCCATTGGGCAATGGTCCTCTGTGCCCTCTCCATGGTCAGATTTAAGAAATTCATAAAAATCACATTTACATCTTTCTTTATTTCTTTCATTTCTGTTCTGGAAATTTAACAGGGCCTCATACATGCTGGGCAAGTCTCTACCACTGAGCTACATCCTCAGCCCTTTTAAAAATTTTATTTTGAGACAGAGTCTTGCCAAATTCCCCAGGATGGTCTTAAACTTGCAATCTCTTTGCCCTAGCTTCTTAAGTAGCTGAGATTACAAGCATGTACCACTGTGCCTGACTACCTTTTAAATATATTTTCATTTATGGAGAGTCATGAGTTCACAGTTACATCTATAATTTCAATCTAACACCATAGGATTCAATCTCATTTTCTTAATTTCCTTCGCATATTCTGACGTCATTTGTTAGGCCTCTGCTATTGTATCGTGTTAGGCCAGTCAGTGTGATCATCAGAATGTGGAGCAAATGAAGTTATGTGACTTTCATTGTTACATAATGAAAATTATTGTAGCTTCTATTTCTATCTTGGATCTCTTACTCTGGGGAAAAGCTGGTGCCATCTTACGACAAGAGGTCCACGTAGCAAAGAACTGAGGCCTTTAGCTAAGAATTAGTGAGGGATCTTCAGAATGATTACTTCCTCGCCAAGTCAAGCCTCGGGTGTTCGCAGCCTGGCCTGCACTCGATTGCAACACCGTAAGAAACCCTGAATCTAAACCAACCAGTTGTTTCTGAATTCCTAACCCTCAGGAACTGTGAAAAACAATATCCAGTGTTTCAATATAATAGATGTCAAGCTAATTTGCTATCCAGAAACTACTAACAATATAATGTGTTCACAGGAAATCATTGTTTGGCTCTTGACTTTCCAAGTTTAACACTGAAACTCCAATGTCTTGGGAACCTCTAATTTCTAGATGAAGCAGCACAGTTAATTGGTATATGTATTAGACAAAATGTGAAGTATATTAACTTTGTAGAGTCATGAGTTCATGTTCATGGCAATTAGCAACAACTTGATTACCTTTAGGGTTATGATTATTGTTAAAATGCAATAATAGAAGTAGATGATTCCTAATTTTTTTCCTAGCCTCAAATTGATTCTTTGACTTATGTTTCTTTGTTTGTTGGCATGCTTACTGTGGAAATGATTGCCAAAATGGGTACCTGAGATTAATTAGTAACTTGTTTTCTTGTATGTTACTGGGGGTTGAACCCAGGGGTACCCTACCACTGAGTCACACTCCCAGCCCATTTTATTATATTTTAAGATATCATCTTGCTAAATTGGTGAAACTCACCTTAAACTTGTCATTCTTCTGCCTCAGCCTACCTTGTCACTAGGATTACAGGTGTGTACCACCATACCTGTTCAGTACATTTTAGTGCAAGTACCAAAAAATGCAATCTTTCAATAAGGAGAAAGTCTCTCTCTCTCTCTCTCTCTCTCTCTCTCTCTCTTTCTCACACACACATACGCACACACACACACACACTTTCTTTTTGGTACTGGAACATTCTACCCCTGAACTACATCTCAGCTCATTTTTAAATTTTTTATTTTGAGACAAAGTTTTGCTAAGTTGCTGAGGCTGGCTCAAATTTGCAATTTTCCTGCTTCAGCCTCCCCAGTGGCTAGGATTACAGGCAGGCACTACTACACCCAACTAAGGAGAAAGTCTTGTGCCAATTCATGACCCACAAAGGTATCTCTGAAAACCTGGTGACTTAAATCTAATTCATGTCTGGCTGTAAAAGATTTAGGTCCTAACCTTAGTGTTTGATCTTTTTGGTTTACTCTAGACTGTGTGGGATTTTCCAAAAACACAAGTTAGCAATCCCAGTCATCTGTTATTTAAACAAAAGATTTATTACTTTTATCCCAAGAACAAAATGTTACCTAGCCCAGTAGAAGTTCTGTGCAAAACTGAATTGTTTTTCTTTATTATTTTATTAGTTCTGAGATGTGTAGCTTGTGTGGTACTTCCTATAGACTTCAGTTATAAACGTGTAGGAAGTTTAAGACTTTATTGTGAGCATTGTGGGACAGGATGTTTTGAACCTTGATTAAGACTACCACCATCCAAAGAGCTCAGGAAAAATCTTCTTTCAGATAGTAAGGCAGGAAGGCAAGGAAGGCAGGAAGGCTGGAAGGCAGAAGGAAGGAACGAGGAAGGAGGAAGGAAGGAAGGAAGGAATCCTTTCCCATAAGTAAATCAATAATATAATGAAAAGGAGGAAGGTCTTCCAGAAAGGGAGTGGAATGAGACCTTTTTATTTCAGAGATTGCAAGGAAAACATCTTTTCTCCTAGAAATCCTAGGAATTACCAATATAGACAGTAGCTGGGGTTCCAAAGGGGAATAGAAGACATTTGCGGAATCTGAGTAAAGAGGACAGGGTCCTTGGAGGTATAAGGGACTGAGAGGAAATGGAAGTAGAAAGAATAGAGCTGTAACTATGTGGAGATGTGGAGCAATGAGGTGAGATCCAGTGGTTCTAGTCCAACATACAGCAGTGGTTCCGTAAAGCCTTGGGGAGTAGATATAATCATAAGAGTAGCCAGGGAGACTCTGAATTCTTACAAGTTTGGGAATAGATCTTGATTGAACTTCTTGTTTTAGTTGCACTAAGTCCTTTCGGATACAAGGAACTGGGACTGGTATATGAAGGTGAAAATGAATGTGGTGGTTTTTAAATTTGTCAATAAATTTTCCAATGCTATTCCATTCAAGAGGTGGAATCTACTTGTCTTCACCTTGGGTGTGAGCTGGACATAGAGACTTGCTTTCGTCAACAGAGTATGGCGGAAATGATGATGTGTGATGCTTGAGACTGTATCATAGTAGTTGTCCTGGACTTCTCCTTCTTCTCTCTCAGCTTGCTTCCTTCCTTTTTCTTCCTTCCTTCTCTCACTCTTTCTCTTTTTCTTTTCTTTTTTAATACTGGGATGGAACCCAGGGGTACTCTACCACTGAACTACATCCTCAGCCCTTTCATTTTTTATTTTGAGACAGGGTTTGCCAAAATTCCAAGGCCTGCCTCTAACTTGTGACCCTCCTGCTCCAATCTCACAAGTATCCAGGATCACAGCAGGTATGTGCCACACACTCGACTAGATCACTGTTTCTTACATCATGAGAACATGAGGTCCGTATGACAAAGAACTGAGCTCACCTGCCAACAGCCAGCAAGCACCTCAGGCACCCTGTCAACAGCCACGTGAATGAGACACATTGCAGGATGGTCTTCCAGTTCATCAAGTCTTCAGACAGTAGCTCTGACCAGTGTTTTGACTTCAATTTTATTGAGAGACCTTGAGGTAGAATCACAGGTAAGCTACTTCAAATTCCTAGTCTAGAGAAACTGAAATAGAAAATGCTTATAGTTCTTAAATCATTAGATTTTAGGGTAATTTGTTATGCAGTTGTAGATAATTAACACACCTGTCCATCCAGAAATGGAGTCTCAGGCTTATTTTAATGATATTTTGGTGAAATAAAGAAATGTAACTATAACTGCTCTCCGAGTACTATGTTGAAAATTGTGTAGTTCTAGCACAAGGATACTGAACATAATTAGAGATGATAATATACATCTTTGATCATGGGCTTCCTAGGATACCAGGACCTTCCCTATCATTTTTTCCTCTGCCTTGCTGCATGGCAAAGATAAGCAGGAAAAATGGAGCAGTCAGAAAGAATGAGGAAAAAAAAAGATTACTTGTCTCCTTAAGGAAAGAAGGAAGTATCTGTGTTAAGATCTTAATTTTTAGGAGGACCAGTCATATTGCCTGAATTTGGGTTCTGTGAGATTGCACTTTGCTCTTCCAATTGCTTTGTTTATGTATGAGCTAATTTGAATTGTTTCTTCTTCCTTGTAACCAATGATTTCTGCCAAATCAGAACCCTTATTGCTGATCCCTTATTGCATTCAAGGGCAGCATCTGTACAATGGAAACCATTGCCCTTGGGGTCATATTTCCAGCAAGGTTATTATTTTGCAGCATAAGAATGGACAGGGTATATGGGACTATTCTTAGAGCAAGCCAACCCCTAGCAAGCAAGTCACTCTTGGAGGACTCCAGGATAAAAATTCAAGGTCAAGAACAGTCATTTCATCTGAGTTTAAAGACAAAAGAAATATATTCATTTATTAGGCAAAATGTTTCGTAAATTTAAATTCTGAGGGAAATAAAAATTTCAACCAAAAACAATGAAAAATAATATATTTCTGATTATTTAGAGCATCTCTGGGTTTTTGCATCTACGTTTCAACAAATGAATAATACTTTGGACATGATAATATGAAGTACCTTAAAACATTTCAGGCATTTAATCTACAATTAAAAGTAAATAAAATATAACAGTACAAAACAGAAAATTAATTGCTTTAACCCCAGACTAGGAAGTCTGTGTACAGTTTCCCAGGGAGTTAATAACCGCATGTGCTTCTGCAGTGTACCAGTCTGACCATAGCTGGGAAATGCTATTTGGCAAACAAAAATGTGTCATACAGATATTTACCAGCAATCTTCTAGAAAAAGCATCCCTTAGGTGCAAGTTCAACAAAGCTTGGATTATTTTTCAAAAATAGTCATTTGCAGGGTGAAAAGACTTGTCTGTGCCACCTACATTCCAGTGCATTTGGATAGTTTCTCAAAGACTTTGGTTGTTATTGGTTGGCTCAGTTTTGACTAGATGGAGGCCTTTGTGGATTTCCTCTTGATAGCTTCATTAGCAAATTTAATACTAGTTCACAGATGATCCAAATAAAAACTGATTGTACAGGTATTCAACATTATGGAAATATACAGAAGGAAAACAATACCCTCAGACATACTAGTCAAGACTTCCCTAGGAAGACAATGCTTTTTGCCAAGTTTATTTAAAATACTTTAACTATTCTAAATACCTTCCACTATAGACTCAAAATAATTTCACAGGACACTCAGTGGATTTTTTTTTCTTAAATTCTGAGATGGAGTTTGGTGCTGTGGTACACACCTATAATCCCAGCTAATCAGGAGGCCAAGGCAGAAGGATTGCTGTCCAAGTACAGCCCAGGCCACTCAGCAAGATCCTGTCTGAAAATAAAAAGTCAAAAGGGACTGGCAATGTAGCTCAGTGGTAGAGTGAACCAGGTTCAACAAGGATCTCTCTCTCTCCCTCTCTTTCTCTCTCCCTCTTTCTCTCTCCCTCCTTCTCTCTCTCTCTCTCTCTCTCTCTCTCACACACACACACACACACACACACACAAAGACACATGCACACAAAAGGATGTCAGTTGAGATTAGGGCAGAGATGTCAAGTAAAGTATCAATCAGTCAGATAATTTATTTCTAAAAATGTTGAGGAATCTCTTCAGAAGCTCGAAATGAGGCTGTTTGGTTTTCCCCTCAAGATGCCCAGGCTCATTTGGAATTCTGAGTAGATGTATTAGCTTTGCAGTTTTGGAGACCTGGGTGGGATGGAAGAAGACAGCGGCATTTGGGGTTTTGCAAATCTTAAATTATTTTTCAAACATTTTAGGTTTGGCAAAGGCAGACTGGATTTTGCCAAATGCCTTCTTCCCTACTTTGGAACTCTAATATACTTCAAGGAAAATTTAATCCATATGCTTCTTATGTACTTATTCTTAAGTCATCAAATTATTTTCTTGAAATAATTGCTTAATGCCCAAGAAATTTTTTTGAAAAGTTTAATGAAATTATTATAAAGTTCTCCTTACATCCCATTTCCTTTTCTTTGCCCCCAAAGTCATAGTCATGTGGTTCCAACATTAAATCAAGCCAAAGTTTTGGAAACTATGCATATTGTTTCCTATTTAAAACCCTGTAAGTATGAGGTAGTTCTAAGATTAGCCCAAAATACAGCCTATTTTTACTGGATAATGTGATTATAGGGTCATAAAACTTTTGAGTGCAATCTTCTTCTCAGTGCAGAATTCCCTTTTTCATCTTCTGGGCAATAACCCACCCTCCATATCAACACACAGCAGGAAATGGTACTCTCAATTACTGTGTGACTCTAAATAGGGCTTTCCCCTAATTGTGATTTAAAGGTCACGGTAAGGGAAGTGGTCACCATCCAGAGCAGTTATGAAACAGTGACCTAGGAAAGGTCAGCCTTTCTTGGGTCGCCACCAAGGCTTGGAAATAGGCTCTTAGCAATCAGACAATGATGACTGCTACTGACCCAGTGGCTCCCAGGGAGAAGAAACTTAGGTGACACAAGTTTGACATTTGTGAATCAGCCACATATGTGGAGAAGCCAAGAGAAGAATTGTAGGGGGACTGACTTGGGTGGGGACACTGACCTAATTTGGGGACTGGCACAAGGTAGGGGTGGATGGGATATCTGGGTGATGTGCACAGGACACGAAACTGGTTCTTTTCCTGGATGTACAGCAGAGGAAACTTTAGTGATGAAATTAAAGGTCTTGCACTGAGCATAGAGCACAGAGTTTTAAAAACATCTGTCCTTAACTGGGTTCAGTGGGGCATACTTAAAATTCCAGCTGCTGAGGAGGCCAAGGGAGGAGGATCACAAATTGCAGGCCAGCCTGGTCACCTTGACAGAGCAATCCTATCTTCAATCCTGAGCACTGAGAACTAAAGAAAGGAAGGAAAGAAAGAAGGAAAGAAGGAAAGAGCCTGTCCTTGAGCTTGAATTAAAGAGTTTCCTAATGTTCTAATATCCAGACATCTGGGTCAGACACTGTTAAGAATCTTAGTGGTGAAATGTGGCAAGCTTGTGTATCTATAAGTTTCCTAAAATCATCCAAGAAAGCAGATGATATAGTAAGCCTACAATATAAGCATGGACAGAATATAACAGATGCTCCTAGTGGAGGCAAGCAAGAGAAGAATGGTCAGGATAGGTTTCCTAGAGGAGGTGGCAGCTGATTTGAATCTGGAGAGACAGTTAGTAGTCATCCCAGGAAGGAAATGGAGAAGGGTCAGAGGGGAAGGAGATTCATGGCAGAAGTGTCTTCATAGGTCAGGACATGGAGACAAGACAACAGGGCTTGTCCAAGTTCATTGTAGAACATGAGAAGGAATAGGGAAGACAAGGCTGGAGGATGATGGAGGCCTAGCTCAAGGTGCGTGCTGTGTTTCATGCTGAGGGATTTGCACTTTATTGTGTAGGCAATGTGACCTCATGGAAGATTCCAAGCTGGGGAGCTACATGACCAGATTTGCATTTTTGAAAGATCATGATGGTAGTGGTCTTTCCAATAGATGGGCTGGCAGTGCAGTTTGGAGACAATGAGATCCATTTTGAGGCCATTTTAGCCATTTATTAGAAGCATTTAGAGGGCCTAAAGGGCAGGGAGTATAAATCTGAAAGCCAAATAGATGAAATTTGATAACTGAATAGAGACAGATGGTGAGGGACAGGGAAGGCCCAAGAGTGATTCTTAAGATTGTGTAAACAAGGCAGCGATGGTGCAGTAGAGGGTGATGGGTGCAATCCAGATGGTTGTCCCAAATCTGACTCCACACACACTTGATAGTTCTGCCAGTTTGTGCCCAGTGTGGTACCTAGCTCTCCAGAGCACAAGCTGAGGGTCAACCAAAAATAAGAAATCCAGAATCCAAAAGCACATGAAAAACTAAATAAAATTGATTCTCTTTTTGAGTGACAATATGATGTCACAAATGGAAAATTCCACACTCACCTTATGTAATGATAGGTCAGTAAAATCACAGGCATATCAACGTACCATGTAGAATTTCCTTCAGCCTATGAGTACAGGATTTACACGAAACATTATATATATATGAATTTTGTGCTTAGGCTTGGGCCCTATCCCCAAGGTATCATATTATGTATGTGTAAATATTCCATAATCTAAAGCCCCCCAATCTAAAGGGTTCTCATCTTGAGTTTTTCAGATACTCAACTTATACTACAAGCATTTCAGACAAAAAATTACCAATGTGAAATCATTAATATGGAAATAATAAATGCGATTAGAAATTCATTCAAATAGGAAATTCCAACATTATATTTGCAAAAAAATAAAATGAAGATTGTCAGTAAGGTTTCTATTACTGTTACAAATACCTGAGACAGATAAACTTATAAAGAGAAAAGGTCATTGTGGCTTTTAATTTTGGAGGTTTCAGCCCATGACTGATTGGGCCTATGGTGCCATATCATGGCAGGAGTGAGTGATGGAGAAAAGCCATTTGACTTATGACCAGGAAGTAAAAATGAGAATGAAAGAAAGAGACTGGGTTCTCATAATCCCCTTTAAGGGTATATGCTCAGTGTTCCAAAACATTCCACTGGGTCCCACCTCTTTTTTTTTTTTTTTAAGAGAGAGGGAAAGTGTGTGTGTGTTTGAGAGAGAGAGAGAAAGAACAAGTCAATTTTATTTAGTTTTTCATGTGGCCTTCATTGCTCCAACACTCTGTTGTATACATCATGGTGCTGGGGTGTAAACTCACTCACGTCCTCCCACTTGCCAGGCAAGTGCTGCAGCCGCTGGGCCACAGCTCCAGCCCCTGTGTCTTGTGATAACATAATTTCTTGTTTATAATTAAGAAATCATTACTAAAAGCTAAGTATGCTGGTACACACGTGTATTCTCAAAGACCTGGAAGACTGAGACAGGAGTCTCCAAGTTTGAGGCCAGCAACTTAGTTAGACCCTGTCTGAAAATTAAAAAAAAAAAATGGACTAAGGATGTAGGTCAGTGGTAAAGTGTTCCTGAGTTCCATCCCCAATACTGCCAAAAAAAAAAAAAATCATTACAGCCTTTATTCATTTTCAGTTTTTGTAGAAGTTGGAGTTGAACCCAGGGACACTCTAGCACTGAGCTACACTCAGTGCCACACACTTATTTATTATTTTATTTTGAAACAGGATCTCACTAAGTTGCTGAGGCTGGCCTGGAACTTGCAATTCTCCTGCCTCAGCCTCCCCAGTGACTAGGATTACAGGAATGTGCCCTCTCACCCATCTCATGACAGTCTTGACAAGAAATATTAAGTGGACTTTACAAGACTAAAAATGCTCAAAAATATTTGAGATTTTTAAATAAATTCAAGATTTAAAATCATCTTCATTCCTTTTTATTTATTGTCTTAACATAAATTATGTAATATGGGGCTGGAATGGTGGCTCAGAAAGTACTGTGCTTGCCTGGCATGCACAAGGACTTGGGTTCTAACCCCAGCACCAATGAAGTGTCCGAGCAATGAAAGCCACATGAAAAACTAAATAAAATTGATTCTCTTTTTCTCTCTATCTCACTGTCCCTCTCTCTAAACAATTATATAATATAAAGAGGTAATTATTTTTTCACCACATATCATTTAGACACAATGAAAGTATTATGATGAACAAAAGACAATGAAGGGAAAATCCAGGGCATTAAGGAAACAAAAGAGAGGTGCTGAAGGCTTGCCTCTTGAGTGGAGTTCAGGAATTCTAGGACTGCAGGAATGAGAGCTATTGGTGGGGTCAATAGGTCTTGATATCCTGGGGGAAATGCAGGATCAATACCAGGTGGTTAAATGGCCCTGTGAGGCTGACAGTGGCCTTCCCCAGGGTTTTAAATGAAACATGGTAATGTTATTGAAATCAAGTGTCTAAGGGAGATGAGAATTGTTGGGAAAGAATAAGATTTATTTAAAGCCAGGCCTGAAGAACATGGTCTGTTCCTCAAAGTTCTATCTTCTTGGGCTCAGGTTCAGGAGGAGTGTGTGTGTGTGTGTGTGTGTGTGTGTGTGCCTGTGTGTGTTTAGTAGGGATTGAACCCAGGGTGCTCTACTACTGAGCTACAGCCTCAGCCTGATTTTTTATTTTGAAACAGGTTCTCGCTAAGTTGCCTGGGATGGACTTGAACATTGATCCCCGTCTAAGACTCCTGAGTAACTGGGATTACAAGCAGGCACTACCATGTCTGACTCAGGGTCCTCTTTTTAAGGGAAACTTTGTAAGGGTTGGATCTCTAAAGGTATGAGGGGATGACATCAATCACAAGATGGTTTATAGTGATTCGACAGTTCTCAGGACACTTAGGTTGACGTGTTTTCCATTATCTGATCAATAGATAAGGTGGGGAAAGGACCTCGTATTATAGATGTTGTATCTCCCTTTGTTCAATGTGTTCAAAAAATACATTAGAGGGCTAGTTAGTGCATAGGGAAATTTTCCAAAATGTGTGAATTTAGTAATGTTAAGATTGTGAGTGGAAAGTTATAAATTTCCCAGAAATTTAGAACAGGCCTGGGAGAGAGAACTGGCTTGGGGAGGAAGAGTATGAGGAACATGAACCAAAGGTTTTATTCCTTTTGTGTTCTTTCCACCTAGTTTTAAATTTCTTCTCTCCTACCTCTAGGGGACTTAAGTGACATTGGAACTGAGTCACACTTATTTCAGAATTATATGCTTTTAAATCCTATTTTATATGCATTCATTTTTATATAAAAATGGAATTTTGCTTTTGTCAGGTGCCTTTCTTCCTGTTGTTATTTGTTTGATGGGAGAGAAGAAAGGGAAAGGAATCAATTCTGTATTTATTGTCATAATCGCAGTGATCGTCCTTCACACTTCATTCCATCTCCTTAATTCTGCCCTGTCACTTTGCTCATCACTGTTCTGGTTTCCTTCCTTACACAATATAGGACAAATCACATATCTAGTATTTTACAGTATCCTTTTCCTATATATGCCATAAAAGTCATTGCCCTACCCAGGCCCCTGAAAAATAGTCAACACACACACACTGTAGGTTCATGCCTTCTGTCACACTCTGCCACCATCAATCCCATTCTTAGGCTCTTAAATTAACCTTAACTTTGTAAAATAGGCATTTAGTACACAATGCTAATCAATACTAGGGGCTGCCTTCATTATTTCTGCATCTCTGCAATGCTTAGTGCCTTGCCTGACATGGAGAAGGCATTCCATCATGTTTGATGAGCTGTGCTATTTGAAAGACATGGCATTTTAATTAAGGAGTAGGATAGAAGGTAAGAGTCTTGGGTGGTAGGCTGTTAGAGGCATGGTAGGTTGAGAGGACTGTTGGAGTAAAAGTAGGATAATTATATATTGAAGTTTAGAAGTCATTTTCTGTTAGATCTTAGCAAACTAGAAAGACAGAAATAAACTTTTGGTTAAAGAAAGAAATCCTGAATTTCTGAAGCTGAATCCTGTTTGTGATAGTTAATTTTTTTGTGCCAGCTTGACTAGGCTAAAGGATATCCAGATGGCTGGTAAAACATTGTTTCTGGGAGTGTCTGGGAAAATGTACCCAGAATAGATTTGCATTTGAATCAGTACACTCAGAGTAAAAGAGATCCACTTTCAATAACATGGGTGGGCTTCATCAGATAGTACAAAGATAGTGTGCAAGGACAGATTCCAGCTTTTGCACCTAAGACTGGGGACATCCACTTTCCCCTGACCCCAAATGCCAGAGCTCCTAGTTCTCAAACATTCAGAACAGAGGCTTTAAACCAGTGACTGCTCCTCTTCCATCTCCAGTTCTCAGACCTTTGGCCTTAGATGGAATTATAGTACTGGCTTTTCTGGTTCTGCAGCCTGTAGACAGCATACTTTGGGACTTGTTGGCCCCCATGATCATGTGAGCCAATTCTCATGGTAAATCCCTATCATATCTGTCTGTCTGTCTATCTATCATCTATCTATCTATCCATCCATCTATCATCTATCATTTGTCTCTGTTTTATCTATCTAACCTTGGTTCTATTTCTTTGGAGAACCCCAACCAAAACACAACTGATCATAAAATAGGATAACTAAAAGAATGCCTACAGACTGACGTAGGTAGCCAAGGTGTGGTGGCACAGTCCCGTCATCCCAGGTACTCTGAAGGCAGAGACAGAAGGCTTGCAAGATTGATGCCAGCCTGGGCAACTTAGGGGGACCTTGTGTCAAGATAAAAAAATTAGAAAACGGCTGGGGGTATAGCACAGGGGTAAAGCACCCCTGGCTTCCATCCCCAGTGCTGGAAAAAAATTAAAAAGAAAAAGGAAAAAGAAAACAGTGATGTGGGTAAAAGAAATACATAAAGGAGCTGCAAGACATAGAGTAAACCTCAGAGGTGTCAGTGTGATGACAACCACCTTTAAGCAGTTCCAGGCAGCTTTGTCCCCTCCCTGTTTTATGAAGGGAGGCGAAACTCCCAAAGCACAGGGTCCAGGATGCTGTCACTACCAGTATTGTCTGTCTAGATAGTGGCACGAGGTCACTCGTTCCATCCCCAGAGGAACAGGGAACACGTGTATCTGTGTGGCATTTCTACCTGGAGTGTTGCAGTTTAATCATCGTCAAGGTTGGGGAAAGCACTGGCCTGCTCTCTTTGCAGTCTGTCTCCAACAGGAGCTGATGTACTCGACTCTTGCCAAAAATGAATACTTAAGTAGACGACTAAAATAAAACTGCCTATGAAAAGCTGGTTTATACATCGAGACAGAGACACAGTCTTAGCTGCAATTGTATTTACAGGGAAAAAATAAACAACAGAATAAATCATCAAATAACACTCTCTCTTCCTTTCTTCCCTGCCCAGATTTCCTTCTCTTTTGTGCTCAACCCATGATCTCTTTGGGAGTAGTTTATTTTATCAAGGAAGCTGTTTGATCAACTTGGGATATATCAGCTGAAAACAAATTGATTTGATCGGGGGAGGACACGAAACAGAAGCTCAATGTCTCTAGTAAGGAAAAATGAAGGTCAGGATGTATCCACAACCAGGACAGAGGAAAGACTTCATAATTTTGATTTTAGTTTAGTTCTCATTTAAAACAAAGTTAGTTCCTCATCTGCACACCAGAAAAAGGGCAAAAATCACTCTACATTTTTGCTGCTTCCCAAATATAGTACAAATGTCAGCTGAGGACAGGAAGAGTCACTCTTTCCTATAGGTCCTTTCCCTCTCTGAGATTCTGAAGGAGAAATCTATTTTGTTACTCTTTTGGTAGGCAGAGGACAAATGATACGATAATTTAGTAAAGCAATCTTAAAGCGGGGAGGAAAATAGCTACAAACACTTCATCTCAGTGTTCTGGATGATTTTATCATCTGCCATGATACAAATATCTATGATGTTACAAAGAGCGAAGTTTGGTTTGAGATATTATATACTCTGATTGAAAATATGTACTCCTTGTGAATGAATCATAGATTGATAAAATATGATCTAAATAGTTCTTAGTAATCAGGATTTAGCTCTCCTTTGGCTTAATTTTTTCCCATCTGGTTTTGGTTTTGTGGTTACCGCTGAGCAATTGTAATAAAAAGAATGATTGATAAAATAAAAACGAAACATGATTTATGAATCTCAACCAGCCCAATCCTGTAAATAATTTTCCTTTAGAAACCAAATCTGCAGCATGACATTGGGCTAGCCTTATGCATTGACTACCCAAAGCAGTATGCAGACAAAAAAATGAACATGCTTCATTCTGGAATGTCATGTTTGAGAGAGAAAAATGATTGTTCCAGCCCACCCTGATGTTCTGTGGCATCAAGATAGAGACATACAGAGAGAAGAAATGCAGCAATGAGGAAAAGCACAAACAGTTATTGGTTAGAAGGGTTGGAAAATAGAAGCCAAGCTTTTGTGGATAACCATCAAACTCATTCTGGAAGTTTATCATATCCTTCTTCACGAGACCTCATCTCCCATGACACAGTGCAAGTAAGTGGTCTGTCTCATCTTGCTTGCCTCTCACTTGGGACATGGACTCTATTCTAGGTCTGTTGGTTTTGCATGAAAGTAATAAGTAGTAATATTAATAGTTAACCCATAGCATGTGTGAGCTATTGCATGAAATATGTTGCAAACATTTTCTCTGGTACTCACCATGACCCTCTGTGGTAGGTTGTACTATTATCATTACTGCCTCACTGAGAGGAAATCAAAGCTGGGAGAGTTAAGAGACTTGCCTTAGGTCACACAGTAAGGGAGCAAACAGAATTGGAAACCACATTTGCATGTCAGTACTTATTCTGTAGCCTACATTTCTATAGTCTTAGGCAGGCACCTGCCAGGGAAAGAAAATGACCTGCAAAGCCTGGAACATCCTCCTGGTTGATTCCCACCACTTGCTGTGCATTTTCCATGAGCACCCTGGTTAATGCTGTCTGTCCTATCGTCTGTCTTCTTGTCTCTCTTCTACTACATGGGAGCATCAAGACAGGCAATCCAGAACACCAATACTTCCTGACACACAGTAAGCACTTCACACATTGTTGGTTGACATAAGCTAAAGATGGCTCCTCACTGGGGATTTATAATAATTAAGTGCGTAGACTTGCCCAGCTGATTCCTCATTCTTTCTCAGACTTTCAGTAGCTTGTTTGCAATTGCATACTGACTTTCAGAATGTAGGCAGGTGCAGTTTCAAATACAATTTGATGCATAATTGCCATTATTATACTTGGCATTTGCAAATTTAATTCCAATTACAGAATTAGCTATTGTATCTAAAAGAAAAGAAAGTTTTAATTTAACATTTTGATAGAAGTGTATGCATATTTACTAATTTCATTATAAAACCATCATCAAGCAATTTTTGAATATATATGCCACAAAACTGAATTAGCTTTTTTGATGGAAGACACTGTAGTCTTATTTTAATAGAAGCTTATTTTACAGCTTTCCATGGTATTTAGCTTAGTCCTCAGATGCCCTCTAGTGGTGAAATCTAGTAAATAAATAATAAATTAGGTGAAAATAAAATGACTTTCTAGCAATGGCCCTTAAACTGGTTATCTTCTCAGACTTCTCCAACTGATAAAATATAATGCAAAAAGATAGAACATTTTTTGTCTTCCCAGCTTAATGTAATAACCTTTAAAATGTCTCATTAAAATATATGAGTAAAATCACAAATACGATGAATATTTATTTTATAAATATATGTTCATATATTCTCTATATTATACAGAATCATTAGTATCATGAAACAAATGTTTGTGTACCCAGAACTTTAAGAAATGGAAAAAAGAATATAAATAGAAGAGGAAAATACTCATTTTTTTAAAATTTAAAAGCCTTTGTCTTTCTTTCCACAATGTCTACTACTTCCCAAAATGAAGAATGAAATAACTCAGCCCCACATGAATAACATCGACTCTCAGCCTCCTTAACAAACAAGCTCTAGCCAGCTTCTCAAGCCAGCAGGTCTCACTGAAGAAAAAGGAAAACAGCTTTCATAATGCTTTGCACATAGTGAGGGCTCAATAAGAAATTACTTATGTTATAGTAAGTAAACAATCTAATAAGTTTTGATTGTTTGAGGCTTGGAAATATATCCTGAGGGAAAATGAGTTTCTACAATATAGAAACTTAATATTATCTATCTACTTTCAAATTAAATTATTCCAAAATCATTCCCAGAGGAAATTGTTCCTTTCACATTCTAAAAACAGAGCAACAATAGTTTGAAAACTCCCTGATTTAAATCTCTTGCAACGTTGCTTTCAGGATCACTTCTCACAGCTCTGTCTAAATTGGTACATATGATTCAGAAGTATTCTATTACTTTATTAGAAATTGAATGAATTTGTATAGGGCCAAACTCTATTTCAATGGTCAACATCTCAAATTCAGTCTGACGATAGCTTCCACTTTGTAGATAAGAAAAACTAATTTTGAAATAAGAAATACACAGATGTAACTCAACATGCTTTTCCCACAAGATGTCACCATGGTACCTATGAAATAGAGTCATAGATGTATTTATCTGTCTGTGATCTTATCTTCTAAAAACAATCAAAAGACATTCACATATAGGCGTGTGATCCTGAAATTAAGCTTATCTAGAGTTAAGTAAATTTGTAGATATCCAATATCTATATCAAGCAAACATGAGTCATTGAAACCTTAATTATATGCATCCAAAAGGAAGCATAATAATACATGTAAGATTGTAGTTGGGGTTATTTATTAGACAAATAGTCTAAAGATACATGGTATATCACAGTGAGACCATCTCACCAAGTATGAGACACACTCATGGGCGGTTATGGATTGAGTCTGTGTATTTAATGTGCATAAGTGATGTTACACAATGAATCCCACGTGGTATCTGACTGATGAACACTGGCATATTCATTTGTCCTTTGTTTCTGTTTTAAGTCAACCTGAGGTTAAGAGCCAGAAGTCAGGCAAACCAGAGTTCAAAATCCATCTCTGCCACCTGTGTAATCTCTGGCAAGTTAATTAACCTCCCTGAGTTCACTTTCTGATTTATAAATGGGGATGGTAATGTCTATCTCATTTCGGTTGCTTTGAGAGTAAATCAGGACAATGCTTGTAAAGCACCTAGCACAGGACAGATACACAATAAATAATGACAGTTATATTAATTCCAAGAGGGAAATGTTAATTAAAATCACATTTAATGCTTTGATCACAGAATTTAGCTTAAGTTATTTGCTTAATAGGTATGGAATTTTTGTGTAATAAAACCTAAGCATATACATATTTACATAAATTTAAACACTGGAAATAACTGATATTCTATCATGGCCTTTAATCAAGGTTTTGTTTGCTAAACTCAGCTATTCATTAGAAGAGTAAACAGAGATTTTCCCTTGCTTTCTGTAACCAATCTCTTCTGATGGTGGCTGTGACTGAAATTTGCCTTAAGTCTGGCAGCCACACATAGTTAGACATCATTTAACCAATTGTTAGGCAAACTGTGGGATTTCCTCTCATCTGCCGGCGTTAATCCTGCTATGTTGCACTGTATTATTCTACTATTTTTAAGCCTTCAATAGCTCCCTAAGGCTCTTAGGATAAAGTTCAAGTGTGGCAGGCATCTGCGGCTTGCCAATTAGCTGAATCAGCCTCAGATGCCACAACCAGCATGTTCTCCCCACCAGCTCATCAGCCACACTTTACAAAAGAGGACCCAGAATGCTAGGAGCCTGAAATAACTTGCCCAAAGGCTAGAATCTGTCTCTTTACCCATTGTCGGAGCTCTGGATGAGGACTGCTTAATCCTAGAAATGCCAGGATTACTTTTCTCCAGCTCAACCGCTTTGTATTAAAGACCTAAAACAGGTGCATATCTGTCATCCCAGCAAACTGGGAGGCTGAGGCAGGAGGACTCTAAATTCAAGGCCAGCCTGGTCAGCTCAGTGAGACTCTGTCTCAAAATAAAAAGGGCTGGGGGCATGTAACTCAGTGGTATAGTACCCCAAAGTCTAATTCCCAGGACCAAAGCAAAGATTTATACCTGACTGGGGCAATAAAGAACTGCAGAGGTCTTTCAAACTTCTACCAAGCTGAAAGAAGATGTCTCAAGGGTCATGAGCTGCTCATTTTTTTGATTGATATTTTTCATTTTTTTAAATCTAAATTTCATTTTCTCTAAAATTTTAAATGGCATAATTAAGAAAAATAAAATGATACAACATTGCTAATCATTTGTAAAGAACTGGCCTCTGGAGGTCAAAAGTTTCCAGTGCAGATGACTCTGACCCTATGCTATGAACTACAGAGACATGGTGCGGGAGAATCTAGTTATTAAAGGTGTGTTTTGCAGACAAGAACATCTATTTCACCTGAGTGCTTGTTTGAACTTCTTTATTCTTTTTGGAGATACTGGGGATGGAAGCCAGGGTGCTTTACTACTAAGCTACATTCTGGTCCTTTTTACTTTATAATTTTATGTATACATTAATTTTTTATTTTTATAAAAATGTCTGAGTTGAACAGTCAAGCTGCACGTTCATAAATCAAACCAAGCAACAACAACTTAAAATAAAAAAAGCTCAGAATTTTTAACTTTATATTTTGAGACAGGGTCTTACTAAATTGCCCAGGCTGGCCTGGAACTTTCAATCCTCTTTCTCAGCCTTCTGAGTGTCTGGGATTATAGGTGTGTACCACAACCACTTTGGCATCTATATTTTAACAAGATTCCATTTGACTCTTGTGGGCATTAAAGTTTGAGGAGCACCTTCTTATGCCCTGTAGGGCAGTGTCTCATGGAAATAGTATTCTGTTTAGATCCCTGCCTGGTGCTCTGGCTGTGTCTGCCTAAGGAAAAAACATGAAATCCTTGGCACAGTTATTGTCAATAATAGTATTTTATTGTACATTTTTATAATAGTGTACTTAACTTTTAGAGGTTACATTTGTACCTTTTGGCCATTCCTTTCTTTATTTTTCTTCCTTCCTTCTCTTCCCAATTACAGATACCACTGTGATGAAATCCTTTTTACATGGAATAACTGCCACCCAGTAGGTAGGTACTGGGTGCAGCTCAGAGACACATGGTCAATAAATGCTGCTGAGATCCCGGAGCAGTCCATAATTCTTTCCCTTCCTGAATCTTGCTTGTTCAATTATTTCAATTCTATTTAGTACTCTGTAACTTACTAATGTAATTTCCTTTTCAAAAAATATAAAGCAGCATTTATAACTCACAACACATAAGGCTTAATTACTACTTAGGACAATGGGAAGGATGGAAAAGAGAAGACAATACTTCCACCTGGTGAAGAATGAAGTCAGTATGTGGTAGAAAACGAATGGGACCATCTAACGAGGAAAGGGGAAGTGAAATACACAGACACACCGCAACAGTGGAAGCGGAGAAATGGTGAAGGGGTGGACATGAGAAATAAGCACCAAAGGGAAGTTGGTTCTTACTGCAGGAGGGAAAGGCTTGAATAAGAGAAGCATTTTTCTCTTCTCTTTCCTTCCTTCTCTCTCCCTCTCTTTCCCTCTTCCTCCCTCTCTTTTGCAGTATTGGGGATTCTCTACCCATGGGTGCTCTACTACAGAGCAGCATTCCCAGCCCTTTTTATTTTGAGGCAGGATCTTGCTAATTGCTGAGGCTGGCCTCAAACCTCCAATCTTTTTGCCTCAGCCTCCTGTGTTATTGGGAATACAGATATGCACCTCTGGACCTGGATGTATTCATTTCTTTAACCCTAGAACTTAGTCACAAATAGGCACACAGCTTCATTACATTGAAAAGTTATTTCTTTCTTTCATCTTTCTTTTTGAGACACGGGTATTGAACCCAAGGATACTCTACCTCCAAACTATCCACAGCCATTGTATTTTTTTTTTAATTTTTAAGACCGATTTCCATTAATTGCCCAGACTGGCCTTGAACTTGGCAATTCTCTAGCAAGTGATTTGAGAACCCCAGGCTCTCAAATCACTTGAATTACAGGTGTGCCCCTCTATGCTCTTGGAAAAACTTTCTTGAAGTCTGAAGAACTTGAACAGCTGAGGAAATGCAGGTTTGCAGGGAGCCACGAGATTTCCACTTTCCACCTCTGAATCAACAGGCTTGAAAAGAATCAAAGAGAAGTAGTTCCTAATCTGAAACATTTTGAGACAGATTCACCAACCAGAGCCAACACACAGTTCCATAACTTATGGCAGACAAATTCAAGTGCAAGAGGTAGCTGGCTATTGCAGTGTAAGGAGACAAGAAAGGACCAGGGCCAGTTAGGATTGCAGAAATACATGGCAAACTGCTGGATGAATGCCCATTCTTGAGATGCGATGTGGTGGTAAGGATAGCAAAAGCCAACGAATTCTCTCTTCATGAGAGAGGACATGGTTAACTGTCCTCCAATTTAATCCAATATTACATTCAAGTTTGCAAAGCCAGTTCATCAAGGCTTAAAGGAAAAATAAATCTTTGATTGTTTGTGATAGATTCCCAAGGGAAAGCTTCCTCAGAAAAGACCTGGGACTGAAGGAGAATAGATGTGGATTTTTTTAACTAACATGCATGAATAGCAGAACTTGTAGCGTGCAATCTTAAAGAAATGTAACTGTGCTCTCTCACCTGGTCTATAGAAAAGCTGCAACTTTGACCCATTGTGAGAGTTCAGTTATTCCTGAAGTATTTCCAGAGATAATTTTTTTCTTTCGGTACTGGGTATTGAACTTAGGCACTCTCTACCACTGAGCTACCTCCCTAGCCCTTTTATTTTTTATTTTGAGACAGGGCCTCAATAAGTCATTTGAATTTATAATCCTCCTGCCTCAGTCTCCCGAGTTGCTGGGATTACAGGTATGTGCAGCATCATACCTGTAGGTAAATCTAATTAGCACCTTACTCTTTAGATTTCTCAGTCATTAGTATAATACCAATGCACCATGTCTATCAAACTCTTGAAGAGACACAGTCCCAAAGCCACTATTTTCTAGACTTCAGGGAAAGGATAATCCCACCCCTCGCATGGGTAGTTTCAAATTCTTTCAAAATCTTTCTTCATCTACAACTCCTTCATCTACAACTCCCAACTCTTGAACACTCCCAGCTGTATAGGCTGAGGTATGACGGTGGCTAAGGAGTATAAAACTGGATCTTGGCCATTTGTTTCACAATTCATAATTTGGTGGTCTTGCACTAACACTGTTATATGTGGATTATAGTTTAGTCATTTAATAATTAAAAGGCACTTGCATGTATAATTCACATTCAAATCCACATCAGTTTGAATATAATTGCTTCCTAGTACCAAATGTACTTTCTTAGAAAGTTCTTGTGTGATATGTTATTCCAGGAAAATACTAGCCTATATGGGTCTTCAGTTTCCTTGAATTTCATTTTTATGTCAAAAGGTTTGTATGTTTTTGGAGATTTAATCCTTCAGCTTGGAAGAATATATACTTTTCCAGAGGAAAAACATCCATTTTATTTCCTAGAGGAATAGGAAATGAAATGTCACAAGTGAGGAAGTAATTTAGGTTGGAGACTGTGTATGTGCGTGAATGTCACTGTGTGTCTATGTGGGAAAATGCCATTTGGGATTACCTTTTTCTCTTTTGAAAGAGTGAGAAGAAGAGATGAATAAACGGCCCTTGCCACTTTCAGTTTCCACTGCTTTTCTTGCAAGTGGGTAAAATGCATAAATACTAAATGCACACACTAAAGTTGCTTCTTGGCAGATGTGGATTATATTCTAATGGGACACATTCAAAAAGCATCACCCAAATCACTCATTTATTTGCATCCCCCGAGCATGCCTCAGTGCAGTTCTGCAATATCATCATGTGCAGGTTTACATAGCTCTCTGTAATTGCTCTTTTGCTGTTTTAGCCCTGGGTGAACTGTACTTTGAGCAAACCTCCTATACAATTTGACTTGAACAAATTTATAAATTAGAATTGGAATATTATTTGTCTAACATAAAATAACTCTTCGGTCTACAGTCATCATGAATTTCCTCTGATATTAAATCTTCCACAGTGTGGTTTTGAAAAGTAAATTTATACACATTTGCTCCAAACACATTTTCAGTAACCTGGAGTTCCCTCAGAAGAAGCCAGAGGTAGGTATAGCTTTAAGTTACTCCCAGTGTCTTAGGACGGTGGAGGAGGCCAGAAGGGGAGAATATCAGCAGTCCTACTTCTGCACAAATCTGAGACTATCCTTGCCTTTGAAGACTTGCATAAATAGTTAATATCCAGGGGTCCCACACAAGCAGGGAATCTGAGCAAAAAATGTGTGTTTACTGTTATCCTCTCACTTGTCCCCACAAGTGAGTAGACAGGAGTAACTGAGAATATTTAAGACACGTGTCCTAAAGATTTTCTTTTCCTTAGGGTCTTGTTTCTTCACCAGGATCACTTATTTAAAAAACATGACTGGATCTTGTACCTTGGTCAGGGTCTGTAAAAAAAGAGCTATAAAGAAGAAATGATGTCAATTATTTAAATAAGTAAGAAAAGAAGTGCATAGAGGCCCCAAGCAGGTTGCGTATGGCATGAAAAATAAGAGAAACAGTCAGATTCTTACTCATTTTTTTTTTCTCCCAGTAGTGGGGATTGGACCAGAAGTGAGACACGGATGATACCACTGAGCTACACCCCAGCCATACTATAACCATTTTGAAGGTGCAGTGATATCTTATTTCACTTTCTTCCCCCACAGGTGGGCACACAGTAAGCATTGCCTATTAAAGAATGACTGGATCAAATGCACACAGCAAGTGATCTGGTAAGACTTCAGGCCCGGGCTGACTGAGAGCACATGACCTCTTGGAGGGCTTGTGGCCTTCTAGCCCCTCCTTCCCTCCCTGTCTCTGCCTCCCTCCTAACTTCAGGTACCTGAGAAGGATTGCACACTCTGAGGCTGAAAATGATGATCAAGGATGACTAGCTTAGAGTTGTTTATTTGTAACTATTATAAATGAGAAATGTTTCAGTACTATTTTAGCTCTGAATTTTAAAAGTTACACAAGACATGTATGTTCAATTTAGAAAAGAGTAGGAAACGGATAAGTTAAAAGGAACAAAATCATTCACTATGGTGCTAATTATACATAGCAAGATAAATACTCCTTTGTACAAAAACAGGATCACACTGTCCATATTATTGTGTCCTATTTTTAACTTTGTGACAAAATGTGAATATCTTTTCTGAGCTATGATTTTAGAATAGGCTATCAATGTGATGTCCTTCTCTTAATAACCAAGATTGATCAGTTGCAGACATATTTAAAATAAAATGGGAAGTTCCCTTCCTTTTCCTGATTCTCTCCCATATATGTCTCCAGGACAGCAAACTATGTCAGTTCTTGCTGTGGTATAGATAAAGGAAGGGGCTTACCTAAAGAGGGAAAATTTTTAAAAAATCTGGGTAAAAATACAAAAGAATTGAGAAGACTTAAGAGAAAGTTGAGCTTCAGCACCAAGAGAGTGATACAAAGGAGGAAACCCAGCATGGCTGTCCTTCTCCCTATACAGAGAGGCCAGAAGATGTGTTTTCCTCACTTGGAGGAAATTATATGAGAGGGAAAGAAGTGGCTCCTCCTAACAGAAGCATCCATTCTAAGATTACTTGGGTTCCTAAAACTTTGTGCCAGGCATGGTGGTGCATGCTTGTAATCCCAACAAATTAGGGGGCTGAGGCAGGAGGATCACAAGTTCAAGGCCATCTTAGTCAATTTAGTAAGTCTCGGGCTCAAAAAATTTTTTTTAATTAGAAAAGGAGGGTTGGAGTGTAGCTCAGTGGTAGAGTATCCCTGTGTTCAATTCCCAGGAGGATGAGGAAGAGAAAGAGGAAGAGGAGGAGGGGGAGGAAGAAGAATTTTGTGACTGTGGTCCTTGCACCACTCAAAATCAGAACCACTTCAGCATAAGTTTTTTAGAGATGGAGGTGCCCTGGATACAGTTGGGCTTCTTAGGGCTCTGCAGAGCTGGAGGTGGAGGTGTTCTAAAGGACACCTGGTCAAGGGCTTGTTTTCCCTGTCCACCCCCAGCTGTAGTGTGGCTTCATCAGTGAGGCTTTGGTTCAATAGAGTATCTGATTCTTTTCAGAAGTGTGCATGTCAATGATTGCTGATGCTTCCATCAGGCTGTGCTACCATCACCACTAACTGGGATCAGAACTTTTTCTTCACTTTATTTGTTTTATTTTACTTATTATTTATTATTATTATTTGCATTACTTGCGATTAGACCTATGGGTATTCTACCACAGAAGTGCATCCCTATCCCTTTTTATTTTATATTTTGACATAGGGTCTTGCTAAGTTGCTGAGCCTGGCCTCAAACTTGAGATCCTCCTGCCTCAGCCTTTGTAGTCCCTGGAATTACGAGTGTACAACATGGCGCCTGGCTGGTGTACCTTTTTTTTTTTTTTTCATTGCTAGAACCCAAATCCTTTCGTGTGCTAGGCAAACATGTGTGTACACATTCCCTCTCCCTCCTCTCCCCCCATTTTCTCTTTTTCTTCTCTTCCTCTCCTCTCCTCCCCTCCTCCCCTCCTCTCCCTCTCTCCCAGCTCCCTTTCTAGCTGTCACACCATGTGCTCCTTGCCTAGTCTCAGCCATCAGGCAACCCTCTACCAAAACAACAACAACAACAACAAAATCTCTATAAACCCTCTATAAACCTCTATAAAAAAAAACCCTCTATAAAAAAAAGTAAAAAGCCAAGTGACCATGGACCAAAACCTTTGAAATTATGAGCTGACTGAAGTTTGGCTGACACACTGGCCTTTTCCCTAATAATCTAATGAATATTGATTTAGGGATGTGCACTATCGGTTTGGATTTCCCTCATTTTCAGTCTCTATCATGGATAACAGATGAAGACTGGTAGAGTAGGAAGGTATGTTGCTCCTTCCTGCCTCTGGTTGGTGACCATCACTCATGCTTCAGGATCCAGTAAGAGCACTAGTTCTGCATAGTGAGAGAAAGGTGAAATCTAGGACCAAACACACAGCCGTAACTGCGGACAAACAACTTAGAACCAGAACACTTGGAGAGCAGAACATGCTGGATTAGGAAAAAAGAAAGATAAAAATAAACTTCCTGCTTACTATAAAGTTAGTAAAACCCATGGAGTTTTTAAAAAGAGGAAAAGAAAGCTATGTCAGATGAGCAGTAGCAAAGGTTCCTGCCTCATTCCTTCCCCAACCCCTATAGTGTTCAGGGGGGTAGTACCACTTACCACTCATTTCCGAAGGTAGGGGTGCTTCCTAAAAACTGAAGACAATCATATATTTAATAAATTTATGTATAAATAACCAGGGTCCACTGATGGTAGGATCAATGTCAAGTTCATTTTCAAAGGTATGATTTTGGCTTTTAGATTTTTAAAATGGAATAAGGAAAATAAGCTTAAAAAAACAAACAGAAAAGAAAGAGTCTGGCAAAAAGGGCAATGATTATTTCTATTTCATCCTGACAAAGTTCAGGATTTTCTCCTTCATAATATGACACCTTGGCATTTGAGAAAATAGAAGCAGCAGGGTCTCCCTGCCCCTCGCACTTCTCCCCTGGAGCAAAATATAAAACAAGAAAGGCCACTCTCTGACCTTCTCCCCTGAAGACCCTCATGTGACAGGTGTCCTGTTTCATATCTGGAGGGGGATAGAATGTCACACAGGGACACCAAGAATCCAAATAAACAAGCCTTTCTGAATTCCCCAGGCTTATTACCCTTGGGTCAGATCTTTTTGTCTTCCAATTATACTTCTGCTTGACTTTCCATAAAAATACACAGATTTCCCCATTCTTTTGGCTCTTCACTTCTGAAATCTCACATCATAGATCTTACACTAAACAAGTTGCCTGCTTTTCTCCTGTTAATCTGTGTTCTGTTAAAGGGGTTTCAACCAGTGTAACAACAAATGCCTTCAATATGTAAAACTATGACCAAATCTTGTTAAGAAGGAGGGTCTCAATCATGATTGGGTAAAGAAGCTTTTCTTCCCTGTAATCACATAGAGATAAAAAGCATACATATTGGCTTTTAGAAAAGTTCTATTCACTGTTCACATCCAGATTGTTCTAATGCAGAAGCCACACTCGGTTGGCTTCACTCTTGAGACGCATTCAAATGTGGCTGTTTTTCTTGAACACTGGTAATGAGCTTAAGGCTTTTTGTAGTTTTATCAGGCAGCCGTGTTTTTACTTTTTGTCCTCAGCCAATCAGCACCACGCCACGTATCCTCAGGTGAAAGCAGAGCATCATCAGCTGAGCCCTAAAGATTGTGCAGAGCCTTCAGCTCCCCGTGAGCCAAGGTAAGAGCTGGTTTTGCAGATGGAGTCCTGGCAGAGCCCTGGCTTTCCATTCCTGTCCTCTCTAGCACATCTTGTGCTCGTACTCCCAGGTTAACGGAGTATTTAGGCAGCTTAGGACGATGGTAGGTTTAAAGATATTTATATCTATATATCTATATCTATATAGATATAGATAGATAGATAAAGTTCCTTGGGGCCTAGCCTCAGGATTAAGTGGTGCGGAGTCAAGACATAGACATTGGACTTCTTGGGTGGAGGATCCAAGATCATTTATTGTGGAAACGAGAAGCACATTTGTATCCTGGCTAAGTCAATCATCTTTCCCCTACTTGATCCAATCACTTTCCACCCTGTAAGCTCACTAGTAGTTCTGGCAGGGTTCCTGTATCCAATCATATCTTTCTTTTTAACCCATTTATGACTAATCTGCCCAGCAACCATGATGCCAATTGAGTGTGCTCTGATTGGTTCCATATACATATATGTATATATACTTCTAATATATATATATATTTTTTTTTTCTAAGATGACCACAGTGAATTCCAATGAGCTGCTGGAACTCAAAGTGTCAGTGTTACTGAAGGAACAGTGTTTCCGAACCATTTGCTGGGACCAGGGACCACAGCAATAGTCAGAGTCACACTGAATGTGGCAGCAGCACAGCAAGAATTTAACTTTTAATTTTTTTCCCCAGCTGTGTCAGAATTCTGTCTGGCCAGTGAGTGTTGAGGGCAGCTGCAGACCCTGTAGGGAGCCCATGGGTGAGGAAAAAGCCAGGCCCAGGGAGGACGCACCTGCTCAGCTCTGTGCAGCGCGCTCCCACTGTTTCTGAAATCTTGGCTGCTAAAATGGGAAGATGCAGCAGGGTGTTTGAGTAGCTGTGGTCTCTTCCTGCCAATGTTGTTACCTACCTGCAGTTATCCTTTTGCCTTTTTAATCTTTAAAATAATACAAGAAGCTTAGGTTTAAGGAAAAAGTTAAAATGAACCCCAACACACAGCATGAAAGAAAATACTTTTGGTGACCCCAATTAAAGGTAGCAATGGGAGTATATTTTATCAAAAAGAATCATCTTGCACGTTTCTATTTGGATCTCCTCTTAGAGTGGACTGAGAATGTTGCACCCCTGGCATCCCATTTAAATTGCATCAAAGTATGGTGCTGCAGCTTCTTTATGCTGTTCTATAACCAATATTGCCCACTGTAAAATTTTTTCTTTCCTGGTAAGGCAGTGATAATTCTGTTTCCCTTCCCATGAAAGGCAATAACACCCATTGTCTTTATGATCCAACAAAATAGTGCTAGACAAAGAATGGGATCTTCTAGAACTGAGTTCTGGTGGGAATGTACTGAAAGTGAATTAGGATAGCAAGGGGGAAAGAGAGCCAGAAGAGGCAGATCTTCTCCTGGGCGATTAAAGCCTATTCAAATTTCAAACCGTGTAAATGTTGCAGAGAGAAAACTCATGGCAGTCCTGGGAAGAGGTTTTTTGCTCTGTCTAGAATTTTGGGCCACTAGCCAGATGCTAATGATCACTTATGAATGGTTTTGATGAATGATGTGTTCAAAGAGAGCCCATTCATTCATAACCCCACAACAGAGATATGTTTTACCTTAAGACTTTTAAAATTACGCAAGTATTACATATTAATTTGGGAATAGATAAAGGTAATAGAGGAAATAATCTGCGGTGTACTTAGGACATCGTTATACCTCATTTCTTTTTCAAATCTGGGATCATTTTGATGTTCCACCTGTGGCCTATTTTCTCCCATTATCTATAGATATTTTTCAGTTGAATTGTCAATCATTTTCCATTTGATCTCAAAAGTTATGATTGAGTCCATAAAACCCAGCTGCTGCACTATCTCCAGCTGCCCTGGTCCCTTAACTTATGATTCTTGATTGTTCAATGCTTCCCTCAATTCTATGAGATTCCCCAGGACCCATGTAGTATATAATCTTTTGGTTAAATTTAGGAAGTCACTTTTTGATATTTAGAAAACCTTCAGCAAAATCTTTAAGAATAATGGAAAAGTTTAAGAAAAATTGAAGCCAGGTATGGTGGTTTATGTCTGTAATCCCAGCTACTCAGAAGGCTGAGGCAGGAGGATGGCGAGTTCAAGGCAATTTCTCAAGACCCTGTCTCGAAAAGGCAGGGGCCAGGGCTGGGGATATAGCTCAATATGTGACTGGCTGCCTGTGATTGGCCTGTATCCTGTTAAGTTTCAAGCTTGCTACTCTATTTACGGCCCATCAGAGTTTTCTAGGCTGCTGATGGATCTTAATTATCTCAAATCCTCAAAATTCTCAGTCATTACCTTCTATACTTTTAGGAAAGATATTCACTTTCCAACCAGCACATTTACTGATGATTAGTCAAGAAGAAATTTATGAAATAGACTTCTGATGGTTTGCTTTTCAGGATCAATTGGTCTTATTGGGTTGGATTCCATTGGTACCATGGAGAGGTAAACTAGTTTTGGAATTGCAATGGATAGACAGTTAAATGCCTGTGGGGGTTGCACTTACTTCTGTTTTCCTTTTAAGATGGAACATGGAAAAAAATATTGAATCTGGTAATTTTCTCTGCACACAGTAACTATCAGAGGGAGGGGAGAGAGGTGAATTGTACTGGAGCCTCTTTAAACTCCATGCTAGGGCAAAAGAATGGGAGGAGAAAAGGAAGAGGGAAAAGAAGTATAACGTAGGAGAAAAGGAAGTTTATTTTTTTCTAGGCAGGGTTCCCAGATAAATATGATAAAAGAACATACTTTAATTCTCAAAAGCAGTATGCTCTAATACTATAGCTCAGATTAAAGTTATATCATAAATTGAGTATATCATGGTGTTATGGATTTTCTTTTTCTTCAAATAGAACATATTATGGAATAGGTTCCATTTGAAAGTTTCAACCTTGTTTTGTTTGAGGAAAAGGGAAAAGATGATTTTCCATTTCTTCAAGCTTCGTTATTTTAAACTGTTCATGTCAAATCTGCCAAGAGATCCTAGAAAATCACAGGTAAAGTTCAAAACTCAGAGCCAGTCAAGAGCAAGAACAGATTTTAAGGCAATACTCAAGATGGAAACTGAGTGAGAGGGCTTGGCTTTTCCATGATTAGGCATAGGACACCCAGAATTCCTTTTAATTGGGTGCTAGTGTCCGAGTATCTATCTTCCATTATACACACAGTTACTTTGAATGGGGTTTTGGCCTTGTATGAGGTTGCTGCCGTGGGCTCCCTCTGAGATGAGGCAGCATGGTATTCTCTTCATATCCACATCCTTTCTTAACTCCTCAGCTTTTAAAAGAGGTCAACACCACTCAGCATCACCAAGTATCAGTACACTTGGCTCTGTAATTGCATCGAAAAACAGCTGTTTCAAGTAATGGGCAAGGAATATGATCTTAAACACACAGTTGCAAAATAGCTGGCAAAACCTCTAAGGAATATCTGAGGAGGAGAATATTTCTCTAGAGGAAATGTTCCTTTGTTTGGTTTACTATTCCTCTGTACAATTAGAAGAATGATAAAGGATTTTTTTTTCAGTAGAGATAGAAATGTGTTGTTTCCATTTCCTAAATGACCACAGAAACCTCTGTCCTGCAAGTGCTTTTTGGACCTGTTTTTCCATCCTGATGTTTCCATCATTAGCAAGGTGTCAATTCCTTGACAGATGCTCACCAAATATTTGAATGAGAGTGTATTGTTAACATTTCAACAATTATTCTTTGGCAAAGTCCTTCTCTATCTGCTCTATGAAGACCCCCTTACACTGTTGCAGAGTTTCCTTTGTCTTTCCTCTGAAGCTTTCTGCCCTTGGATCCTGTAAATCATATACTTGCATCTGAGAACTTTTATGAAAAGCAGAATGGTGTCGTGGGCAGAGAATTAAATTTTAGAGTCAGATTTGAGCTGAAATTGTTGCTCCATGACAAAATAGCTTTTCCACCCTTGAACAGCTTACCCCCACCTCTCTGGTCATATTTTTCTCTAAGATAGAATGAATAACATCTGTTGTGACAATGTAATTTCTCAGTTTATTCACTTGAAAAATATAGAAGTCAAATTGGTTTACATCCAAGATCTTCAGTTCTAAAATTCTCTGATTATGACACTTCGGAGCTCCCCACCACTTCGGTGTACTGGGGATTGAACCCAGGGGTGCTGTACTACTGAGCTACTTTGCCAGCTCTTTTCATTTTTTTGTGTGGAGACAGATTCTTGTTAAATTGCCAAGACTGGCTGCAAAATTTTTTATCTTCCTATCCCACCCTCCAGAGAGTCGTTGGGATTTCAGGTATGCACCACCACCTGTAAAATTTTCCCCTTGGAGAGTGAACCTAAGGTCTTGCACATTCTAGGTAAGTGCTCTACCCTGAACTACTTCCCCAGCCCTTTTAAGTTTTTATATTTAGACAGGGTCTCCATACGTTGCCCAGCTAAAACTTGGATTGTCCTGCCTCAGCCTCCCAAATTGCTGGGATAATAGGTGTGCACCACAGTGCTCATCTTCCCAATTAACTTCTTTTTTTTTAAAGAAAGAGAGGGGAGAGAGAGAGGAGAGAGAGAGAGAGAGAGAGAGAGAAGCAATTTTTATTTAGTTTTTCGTGTGACTTTCATTCCTCGGATACTTCATTGTGTATATGGTGCTGGGGTTTGAACTTGAACTCATGTACTCGCGTATGCCATGCAAGCATCATAACTGCTGAGCCACCACTCCAGCCGCCCCCCCACAATTTACTTTTTTTTTTTTTTTAAGAGAGAAGGACAGTGTGAGAGAGAGAAAGACAGAGAGAATCCATTTTTATTGAGCTTTTTCACATGGCTTTCATTGCTCTGACACTCAGTTGTGTACGTGGGTGCTGGGGTTTGAACCCGTGTACTTGCACATGCCAGGCAAGCACTGTAACCACTGAGCCACCGCTCCAGCACCCCGATTTACTTTTAAGAATCATAAATTTAAATGTGCGAAGTTCATTTCTTTTAACTTGATATTGGTCACAGAGCAACAACAGTAGCTTAGGCAGGGAAAATTCAGCCTTCACATGTTCAAATCATAAATTCCCAGGGTGTCATCGGGTCCCCAGGACATCTCCAGATCAATCTCAGTTCCACTCATAAAAGCAACAATTGCTTTATTATAGTTTAAATTTAGGGATCTCACAATTCAGTTATCTTTCATCCAACTTTAAAGTAAAGATAACTTATAAATGAAAGAAATTATTACAACTGTGCCAAAGTCCAATGTGGGAGAAAACAAAGTAAAACAGATAAGGCTAGTTTATTCCTGGGGCCATGATACCATCTTCAAGTACAGGCGGATGGTATTGTTTCAGGGAATTACACAAAAATGAGACTCTCAAACAAGAAATTATTTTTCTCTATTCCTTTGGGTTCATGATATCATTTTAAGATTCCCACATATAAAATCCTAAAAATAAGGAATGATTCATCATATTTGTGAGCTTAAAGTTGGTGCCTATTTTGATTTTTTATAGAAACATCATAATATATCATAATAATGCTATTTGATAGATACTGACATGATATTTCCCACAACACTTCTAACTCTGGATAACCTGGTTTCAATTCTTAAACAATTTTAAAATTATATAGCAAAGCAGTATCATAATTATGATAATAAGCTAAATATTTCCAAAGGTTTAATTATATTATCACAATAGTTAATGGTTTCCTGCAGGTAGCTATGTCAATGCGATGTTCATTTTCATATTTTCCTGCTTCGCTTGAAGGAGACAAAAGTTAGAATCTTTTTTTAATGTAAACTTTGTATTGACTTAATTGTACATATTTGTAAGGGTATAATGTGATAATTTTATACGTGTTTATAATATGTGATGATTGGATAAGGGTAAGAAGCATTTCTACTTCACTAAACATGTATTTATTTATTTATTTATTTTAGTACTGGGATTGAATGCAGGCCTTGCACGTGTGTGGCAGGTGCTCTTCCACTGAGCTACACCCCATCCCAAATAGTTATCATTTCTTTGTGTTGGGAACTTCTGAGCTTTTCTAGTTCTTTATAAAAATGTATGAAAATTGTCAGGCATAAAAAAAAAAAAAGAAAATTGTCAGGCATGACAGTCATCCAGAAGTTAGAATCTTACATAATGAAATCACAAAACAATACTGCATTACTTTTACCCCATGCTACTGGTTAGAAAGAAGTCTTAGGTCCACTTGAACTCAAGGAGAAAGGATGACAAGGACATGAGGTGTCATCACTGGGGGCCAATCTGGAATCTCTTCACAATTCACAAACAGAACGTGTCATAAAGCTTTAGCTGTGATTGAATTACGGAGAAAGCACTGTACCAAGACAGATGAAAATCTATTTGCATGAGAGCCCAAATTGCTTTACCTCTCTGGACTTGTTTTTGTATGTGTAACAATAGATAACTGGACCAAGAGGACACCTAAGGTCCAAAACGTCTGTGGTTGCAAAATTACCTAACTACTGAGCCTCAGTCTTTATAGCTATAAAATTTTATTTACTATTATTACCTTTCAGGGTGAATCCAAAGTCAAAGACTCTGCAAATAGAAGTCACTCATCAGCTTTGGGATATTCTCATTCCTAAAAGACCCTAAAAAGTATCATACTGTGCCTAACAAATAATTTTTGTTTGAGACATGTAGTATACTGATTGAAGGTTCAGTGTTGGAAAAAGCTTCCTACTCTTTGTAAAACATAAACACAGGTTCTGAACAATGGAAAGCCACTTCAATGCAGGCTGTTGGCATGGTACTGTGAATGCTGGGTTCTGTGTCAGAGAACTGAGGGAGAAAATTAGATAAATTATTTTCTATTTCACCCAGAATAAAGAACTACTTTTTGGATACAAGTATCTATATATTTCCAAACTAATGGTGTGGAATATAGGTCCCAGGAAGTTTTAAGGGTCCTTATATAGACAGAATCATAATCAGGGAAATTCATTATAAAGCAGTATAAAGCTGTAACATTTGAATTAGATGCAAATGCTTGCTTTGCATTGGCACATCCCTAAGAGCCAGGAACATTGGATTCCATCAAAACAACAGAAGAAACTGCTCACACAATGTCTGAATTAGCAAGCAGAACAAAGTCTGCCTAAAAATGGAGAAACACCAAGTTGGAATCATCCTAGTAGGGCATTTTCATAAATTCTTTGAGATGAATTCTTAAACTTGGAGCTGATGGGAAAGAATATATAAAAATAATTTCTAAGAAATAAATTCGGCTTTCAAATTGTCACGTTTCTACAAATTGCCCATTTTCAGCATGCAGTTTTCTGGAAAGTCATGTTGACATTTCCATCATGTCAATTAAAGTGATTCTATCCTGAATTTTAGGTTTGATTGCATTCTCCTTGTTATATTTCCTTATCCAAACTCTAGGGGAGGAAAGGTTTTCCTTCAGTCACGTGTTTGATAGCTGGGTCTATGAAATAATGGACAGCAGGCAGATTAACAAGAGATAAGACACATGATTTCATTAATTTTATATATTGCATGTGTGGGGCATCACAGATACAAAGTGAATGTCCAAAAATGCAATTTAATTTGAGAGGTGTAGGAGGGAAAAAGATACCATTTTTTTTCAATCCCTGTCAAGGTTCATAACTAAGACACCTATGACAGAAAGCATAAAGACTAATTAATGAAAGAAAAGTGCATACATTTATTTAATACAAGTTTTATAAGACAAGGCAGCCTTCAGAAATGAAGATTCAGAGAAACAGGGAAACCTGTATATCTTTATGCAAAGTTTGATGAAGATGTGGATAGTTATGGAGAAGGGTGTTTACACATGGGGGTATACTCTAATGATTAAAAGCTGGAGAGAACGTAGCAAGTCCCATTTGTTGAGATTATTCTGTGTCACAGTGTCTTTGGAGATAAGGACATTTTTTTCCCCTTTTGGTATAGGATGGGAATCTCTGGAATGAGGGTGTTACAGCCCACTAGGGAAAGGTTGGCTGAGTGTATGGCTTACTTCCTTGGGAAAGGGGTGAAGTAAAGATGAGAGTCTTTCTGCTTCTGCTCTTTCTCAAAAGCCAGGGTGTGGTAGTTAGTGATGTGTTCTGAACCCCATCAGAGCTGATATTTTGTGTAAACAGGGGAAAGGAAGAGGGATGTAAGAATGTTTTCACTTAGGGGAGAGTAAAGTAAATGTTTTTGTAATTTTTTTAAAAGATGAACAGGTCCTTAAAAGATAGATGGAAGATATCATAGTTATGACCAATTTGATATAGTTGTCAACTATAGTCACCTCTGGTGTGATAACAGCCAATTTTCCCTGACTGGTTGAGCTCTTGTGGAGGAGTTTGGTGACATCTGAGTAACTGAGTTACTTTTGTAGGATCTGTGTTTAGTTAAATCAGGGGCATTAAGGGAAATCTGCATTTGTCTTTTTTAAGTGGCTTCAGCTCAAATAATTGATATATTAATATTCTGGGGGTGACATGTCTTAAACTACTCCAATACCTCTAGATAATAAATCTGCTACATCTTCCAATGTATACGGTTCTATTTTTCTTTTTGAATTCTGCCATCTTGACTTATTGAAACGTATTCAAAATGACATCTTGAACTTTTGTAGTAGTCTCAGAATGATTCTACATGAGTCTTCTCTAGGTGTCAGAAATTTGTTCTGCATGTGGGACTGAAAACTTCCTTAGTCTGATTTCCAGGGGTTGGCCTGGATTGGCCCCATGCAGGGACTACACTTAGCACAAGTAGGCAGTTGAGGCAGATGATGATTCTGTTGCAGTCTTTGTGTGTCCAAGTTGAAACCAGCTCTGTTGGACTGGCAGACTTTTATGAAACAGTATTTCCATGAGAAATGTTGTGGATCTGAACATCCCCAAATAAGTTCCACCCACAAAGCAGGCGGTTCTTAACCTGCCTGGGTCTACACTGGCTGATTAAAGTCAGATTTTTGTCATTTCATGACTATGCTCTCTGGGAGACAAAACTATTGGTTTTGGAAGGGGCAACAACAATGGTTAAGATCTTGATTTAAAATGAGAACAACTCTAGAATTTTAACCAGAATTTTAGAGTTCAGTGCTACACAGACTTATCCATGCATGTGAGTCATGGTGGATCTTGTTAATACACAGCAGATTTGGATGTATTAGGTTGGTCAGGTAGAGTTCCTGCATCTCCAAAGCATCTAGGCTGATTACATTTAGAGTAGTAAGGGCTAAATTCCTTGGTTTACAGATGTGTAATGGCTGAGGTTGGTTAAGCAAATTGCCTGGAGTCAGAAAGATAGTTAGCAACAGAGCCAGTATTAGAAGCCACGTTTTCTGATTCTAAGTGAAATGCTACTTGCCTAATATTTTATTACACTTTCACTTCCTGTAATATCCCCACTATTTATCATCACTGAATCTCAATATATTTAGATTTTAAAAGTATCCAAGTTACTACTTAGTGCTGGAGGGCTAGAAGGTAGGAGCTCTGATTTTCACAGAATTTTACCTTAATAACATCTGTATTTCCTTTCTTAAAAGGTACAATTAGGTCCTACTTTTTCCTTAACCAAAAAGTGGTTGATACAATCTTTAGTTAAAGTTGAGTTTGTTTTTTTCTTTTTTAAGATAGAGGAATAGTAAGAGGGAGAGAGAAAGAATCAATTAATCAATTTTAGTTTTTCATGTAACTTTAGTTGCTCTGACACTTGTTTGTGAATGTGGTGCTGGGGAATCGAACCAGAGTCCTCACACATGCCAGGTAAGCGCATAACCGCTGAACCACAATTCCAGTCCCAAGGTGTTTCTTTTTAATAAAAGGAACTACAGTCAGGTATGGTGGCGCATATCTTGTAGTCACAGCTAATTTGGAGGCTGAGGCATGAAGATTGCAAATTTGAGGACAGTGTGGGCGATTTAGTGAGTCCCTGTCTCAAAATAAGAGAATAAAGCAAAAGGGTCTGAGAATGTAGCTCAGGGCTAGAACACTTGCCTGGCATGTACAAGACCCTGGGTTTGATCCCCAGCACTACAAAACACCAGTAAAAAAGGACTGCAAGTCACATCTACATAACTGAGAAATTTAGTAAACCCTAAAGCTGGAAAAAAGTCCTTAGTTTACATCTGTGCTTCCTTCTTCAATACTAACATTGATGCATAAACCAAAGAAAGACCAGTGAAATAGGAACAGTTAGGAGAGGACCAAAGATTGTCACCTAGACCCTGCTTTGTTCATCTTGGGAACAAATGAGCCCAGAGAAGCCAAAGGCCTTGATAGGCATATATTCCCAATGCCATAGCTAAAGCAGAAGAAAGAAAAGATAAAATAAGTGCATATCTGGGTGTGAAATTACATATCAACTCCTAAAAGCAACAAAGCTGATTTGAATAATTTGGCTTAGTACAGCAATTGTTTCAAGGCGCAGTGATTGAAATATTTGCGTATGAAGCACCACCTAGAAGGAAAACTGAACAAAGTTCTTTCAGAAAGTGACTTCTTGGTTTCTCCCACACAGGTGCCTAGTATAAATCCTATAAATGAGCACACACGGATAAAATGTTAGAGGTGATTTACTGGGTCAAGCTCTGCATTACAACAAATACCAATTCAACCAGAAAAGTAAGATTTCAATTGCTTACTCTTTTTTGTAGCTGCGGTTCCTTTTGCTGAAGCCTAGATTGTTACACAAGCAAATAAATTGTTTTAATTGGCCCACCCCTGGGGCAAACAGCCCACCCCAGTAAGTAATCGAGTGGAAGAGTGGAGGCTGCTGAGGTGGGTGCATCCTGCTGAACAATTTTTGCTTTTATTTTACCAACTGAATTTAAAAGGCAGCATTGTAATTCAGCATTAAATATTTAAGAATGATATTAAGGTAAGATTGATTCATTTAACAGGCATAATGGAGTGGGGAAGCCACATGGAGTGACTAAAGGGCTTCACAGTGGGAAATCTATGCTAGCAGGCATCAATCCGCACCTGGTAATGGCCATGAATAGGCTCGCCTTCTTGCTATTTAAATGAATTGATGTGCAATTCATCTGCTGTTTAGAGCCATTGGAAATGCACTGCACTAACTCTATTCCTTGGCAAGCATCCCAATTAAGTGCCTGGACCATTTATCAGAGTGCCAAGTGTTTTTCAAGTTGCTACCAAGCTTCTACCATTTACCAAAATGGCAATTTGTTCTAAAAGGGGTTATTGGGAGGTGATGGGGGCAGCAGGAGGATGTAGTAGAAAAGAGAGTGGACTCAGATCGTGGCAGTTCAAGTCGTGACTTCACTAGAGCATATGTCACTGAATTTCCCCCAAATTGTTTCATTAGCTCTATAATGAGAAGAATAATATGCCTGCTTTGCTTACTTGTAAGGCACAAAACAAGATAAAAGTGAAAGAACATTGCAGTTTAAAAAGTGCTACTCAAATTATGAGTTATCACTAAGAGCATGATTCTTGCTGGTGTACCACAATGCCTGCCATTTATCTCTGTTAGTCTTCTAACACCATTTCCTCTCCTTCCTTTTTTCGTCTTGATCAGACAATCATAGAACTGGGAGAAACATAAAAATGTCAACCTTTTAAAAGGCCCACACCTTGTGTGATACATAGGTTTGTATTTCTTGGTGCTAAAATGTTCAGACTGTTCTTGTAGTTTTATTAGCCACTTCTTGGTAATATATAAATCAATAAGAGAGCACTTTAAAAGCACTTAAAATAGGTATGATCATAAAGAGCAGCTAGCTAATTTGAGAATTTTATTTATTTTATGATAAGACTTTCAATAGATTTCTGTTGATTCCCATCAGTATAAAACATGCCATTGTCCCTTCTGTCTTTCCTTGTTGAATGTGTTTGGCATATTGCTTGTGATATATAGAAATATGATTTATGTCTTTTAATTTTAGAGAAATATAACTCAGCACAAATTAAGTCCAGGCTATGCACTGAAATGGGAGTTCAGAAAAACAAAGCGCTTACTTTTCACTAATGAATTGTGTTTGAAACATGCAATAAGATGGGTTATAATCATTTGTGGTCCACGTGTCTCTGCTGATTCAATTAAACGAAGTTCACAGTAATCCACTTAAAATGCACTGATAGAGTATGTAGATTAGAAATCGTGTTGATTTAGGTTGTTTACCATTCTGATCCTTTTATTGTTTGCTTTTCTAGTTCTCTTCTGTATAATATTAAAATAATAAGATGGCTGACTGTAGTTTGGTAAACATTACTTAATCATTAATGTCTAACATACTTCAGCATCCTCTGTAATTAAACCAAAGGATTGATTTAGTCAAATGCAGATATTTCCATTAAGGACAAGCATTGCATGGACAATTCAACAATATCCAGTAAGACCCTAAGCAGTCTGTTCTTCTATGTGGCAAGGAGATATTTTTCAACCCCTCTCACCATACTCTGGGCAATTGCCAATATATGGGTTATAACTCATCTGTCCACTCAGCCTTCCTTTACTGATTTTTATCTTTACCTGGCTGTCAACAGAATAATGGTTTCAACAAGAATCTAGTTGGTATCAAGTTCTTTTTGCATAGGAACAAGGGTATGCAAAGAAGTATTGGTTATATTGATGAAGTTTAGTGGAAAAAAAAACAACTGGCCCAGATTTCACTGGAGTGGAATTTCTGATATTTTCAAATAAACATCTTTAAAGACAGTAAGGAAGAAATAGTGGTGGTAGGATATTATGCACCTCTTTGTCCCAAATTCTTATTTTGAAGCTATAACTGTCAGATGGTTTTAGAAGGGGAGGCCTTTGGGAGTTAATTATAGAAGAGAAAGAGACCAGATCACTCTCTCTCTCACCCTCCTTCCTTCCTCACCAAGAGGCAACAAGCATAAGGGGGATACAACCAGAAGATGGTTATCTATAAATCAGGAAGGGGGATTTTACCAGACACTAATTCTACTGGTCCCTTCATTTTGGATTTCTTAGTCTCCAGAACTGTAAGAAGTAAATTTTTGTTAAGATATCTAATCTATGGTTTTTTTGTTACAGTATCCCAAATTAAGACATAAACAGGGTATATTTTTTTCTGGTGATGGAGCAATAAAACTGGTAATAAAAAAAGCTAAACTTGAAGAAAAATAAATTCTTATAATGAGGTAAACATAGGGTCTATAGGAATCAACACTACAATCTTACAAGATGATCAGTACCACTGAAGTGACTTCAAGGGACCATTCTCCTGTTTTGTGCAAAACACTTCTAAATCTGTAAGTTTAATTATCTCCTCTTCTGAAAAAACCTCCTGACTCATTGATTTGGCATTTTCTAGGAGAGTGAGGGCAAAGATTGAGGGCTTTGGGAGTGTGAGTTTTCAACGGAGGTCAAGAAAGAAGACAGGGATTGGTTATGGCTGGAAAATTTGGAGTAAAATGTATTTACTTTCAGAACTCATCATTGCTAAGTCAGTGTGGGTTTCATAACAGTTGTAGAAGTGGATTCCTTAATAATAAAAAATACACAGCCCTCTCAAGAAGGTTAAAAAGGCTAAAAATTTATCAAAATCTTTCTCAGTCTACTAAAGAAGATAAATTTATTACTATATTGATTACTTGATAATAAGGGAATTATCTAACTTTTGATATAAGAGTATTATAAAGGTTTTAGAACTGGAATGATCTGTTACTGATAACACTCAATATTGAGATTTTTAAAAACATCACCTCTTTCACAATTTTTGTAAGAATTCATATAAGGTGCAAAGGAATAATTTTTGTTGAAAAGTGATTATTTTGAAATGTTACCTAAAATTACCAATAAAGGAAGTTCATCTATAGTCACTCATTTAAACTTGTTGACATAGATTCTTGTATCTCAGGTAACTTCCCAGTATGATTGATAATGAAAATGGATAAAACACAGCAATTAGAAACAATGACCTTGCAGCCTTTGAGGGTAAATGGATGGTCATGGAAGAGATCATGTTGATTAAAATCAGCTTAACCCAGAGATCTAAGGGTCGATTGTCTCCACTCATAGGTGGAGGTGGGGACTAGACCCTGGACAGTGAGATAGATGGTCTAGTAACATGAGTTAAATCCAGATAAGATGTAATGCTTTATAATCTAATACTTTTTTTAGAGCTATAAAGGGAAAGGGAAGGGAGGGATAAGGGAGGGTAATTGGGGGGGGGCACTCCTGGGGATAATTACAATATCCAGAATATTTACACATTTTATACACATTTTATATTGTTTTGTTAAAATCTTGTAAGG
>PVKS010006823.1:0-75724 GCA_004027875.1 Aplodontia rufa | reverse complement strand
AAAAAAAAAAAGCCATTTGAGACTGCTTAGGAAAACTTCTAAATGGCAGATTTTCCTGTTCCATGCTTGTCATGAGGGTGTCTGTTTCTATCCCAGGGAGTTTACCAATTTACCTTCACTGTTTTGGGCCAGGGGAATGGTAGGTTACATGGATGCTGTAAATGGTGCTTCCACAAATACGGTTTGAAGCAATCAAAGGATAATCATCAGTTGAAATATCCTGTAAATATTCATATTTTATGTCTGGTTATTTGGAAAAGTGGGTGTTAGGTAAGACAGGACACAGGAACAAGGTACCTTACTTATTTAGCTTGTGGATGACTCCTGTTTGGCTCCTTTGAACAACTTGGTAATATTGTGAACAACTTGGTAATATTGTCTACAAGTTGGCCATAGCTGGAAAATGGAACTTGGTAAATGGAAGATACTTTAAAGTTGGTATAATTAAAGCAGGGAAACAAGAAAGAGGAGAATATTAGAGAAACCTTTAGCAGAAGTTTTGACTAGCATCTGGCCCAGATGAAAGACTAGTTATGGAAAAATTTCTTCTTTTTTCTGTTCTGATTTGTTTTAAAGTGTCTTAGAGTTGTTACAGAATATATTTTATATGATACTGAAATGAACTAAAATTACATTTAGGTAAACTGGAGCAAAGATCTGGGGCAGGGCATTAAGGACACACGGATCCTAAAATACAACACAATAGTCTGTCATTTGCTTATGCCTGACTTCTATGGAAAGGAATGTCACCAAATTTACACATCAATAACAAAAAAATCTATATAATCATCAAGGCCAGAATAGAAAACCAGTCACTCCAGACTGGCCACCTTCTAGAACATTTTGGGATGTTGTTATGGTTTGGATATGAGATGTACCCTCAAAAACTCCTGTGTTAATGGAGGAGGTCAGAAGATTGGATTATGAGAGATGTAACCTAATCAGTCCATCCTAATTTGAATGGATTAATTAGATGATATCTATAGGCAGGTTGAGTGTGGCTGAGGAAGCGAGTCTTTGGGGGGTATGCCCTTGGTGATTATATATTGTCCCCTTGGCTTCTTTCTCTCTCCCTCTCCCCTCTCTCTGCTTCTCCTCATGAGGTAAGAAGCTTTCCTCTGCTGTGTCCTTCCACAATGATATTCTGCCTCACTTTGGGCCCAGAGCAATAGATTCAGCCAACCATGGACTGAACCTCTGAAACTGTGAGCCCAAGTAAATTTTTTCTACTCTAAGTTGCTATTGACATATCTTTTGGTCACAGTGACACAAAGCTAACTAACACAGATGTAGTGAATACCTCCAGATTATCTTGTCACCAGAAGAGTTCTTTGGAGTTCTGGGGGAGGAGAACCTTGACTCAGGACAGGTGGAGTCCTTGACATATGTGATGGATAAGAAATTTAGCATGCACCAGTTAGAGACAGACACATTAGAAAAGTAAATTATGCTTTCTCTATCTCAAGAGTTAGATGCCAGGCTGGAGAGGTGGATCAATGGTTGAAGCACTTGCCTAGCAAGTGCATGGACCCAGGTACAAAACCCAGCTCCACATACACAACTATATGCTGGCGAAACAAGGGCAAATGGAAAAATAAAATTGATTCTCTCTCTTTCTCTCTCTCTCCCTTTCTTAAAAAAAAAAAAGAATGAGGTACCTTTTGTGGTAAAAGTCAGGAATACATATTCAAGGGAGAACGTGACACATCTTGAGGGCGAGAGACTTGCTTTTGAAGCTCCAGGATCATCTTTTAAAGGAAACTTGATGAGGGTTGGGAATGCCATCAGTCTGGCGGTCTGGTCATTCTCAGAACCCTTAGGCTGATGTGGTCTCCATTATCTGATCAATAGATAATGCTGGAAAGCCCCCTAAGTTATAGGTTTGTTAAGTTATTGTATCTTTCTTTGCTTGATCTGTTTTTTTACAAGGTAATTATTAAACATGAATATTTACACATTTCTCAGAAATTTGGGAGTTACAGGCCTGAGAGATGAACTAACTTGGGGAATGATAAACCTAGGAAGGTATGTGGAACTTCATATCAAAATTTTATGTCCTGTCCTTCCTTTTGTTTCTTTTCTGCCTGTATTTTATTTCTTCTGTCCTACTTCAATCTTATAGTTGTTTGTGTATGGAAATTCATAGCAATTCATCATAAAGAAATATCAATTGTATAAGACTTACATATGCATAAAAAGGGCAAAAATCTGAATCTGAATTATTTAGGTAACCTATATGTGTTTCACAATGAGTTTAAAATAAAACATTTTTAAAGATTATTTAAAAATCTCAACACAGTTTAAACTCTGATCTAGGAAGATAGCATTCCGTTTGTGAAAAGAATGGCTCTTTAACTTGGGAAAATGGTTAAAAGTCTAAGTGACTATGTTTTAGACAACCAAAAGCTAAATAGTTCTACATTACAAAGTAGACAAAATGTTAATTTCTGGCAGTTGTAAAACCAAGAGCTTCAGGTCTTGGTAGAGAGAGGAGGCAAACGTCAAACAGCAAGTTCCTAACAATGATCGTAGAGTAACCTCCTTAGAAGGAATGCTTATGAACTTTTGGGACACTGAATAGGAATCATTCTCTCTTTGGGGGCATAATCTAAACTTCCACATGATACTCTAACCTTAAATGAACTAAATCACATGAAGCAGCCAAGCATTGTAGAAAAAAGCAGTTGGAAAAAAAGTGGGCAGGGGAACTAGGGAGGGAAAAGTAGTCGTGAGAAATAGGCTAGTGAGGGAGTGTCAGGCCTAAGAAGGAACTCATAATAACCCCCAGGGTTGTCTTCAGATCTAGCAATAGGCCTGGACTTTGCATAATGCATGAAATGAGACAAAAATACTTTATCTGGATATTAAAGGAAAGAGCATTTTAGGAAGCTTAAGTGTTGGGGCATCTATCCAAGCAGCAAATACTTAGGTACCACAGAATTGTGTGGGGTTGTGCTCAAAATATGGATGCTTTGGTTAACCAAGAAAGTGACACAGCTAGTTAGCTATGTTTTATGACATTAACAAACATACCAGAAATTTGGGAGTTAAAAAGTAGATCAGACTTCAAAGCTATAAAATTAAGATAACACACCAGGACAGAAGGTTGGAAAGTCAGGTTAGCTTTCTTAGACTATGTGGTCCACAAAAATACCTGGAAGCCAGGAACAAGTAAAACTAAACAATTAACCTAGTTATTGGTCAGCTCCACCCAGACAGAACAATAGCTTGCCCTGCTCAGTACTAAGGGGCAAACATGTATAGAACAGTCACTGAAGTAACCTACAGTAACCTTTACCTCATTCATACAGTAAAAATCACACCCTGAGGTAGAGACTTAAGATGATAATGAGACATGGTGCATGAAGAGGCTGGATGAGAGCTGGCCAGGCACAGCTAAAACTACCTCCACATGCGGGGATGCCAGAACCATCCCACCACCCCACCGGGGGAGCGTACGCATGCGCACACACACACCTTAACAACAGAACTGTGCACTGCTTGCTTCTTGCTTGGTTCAGCTTGGTATTTCTGTTCCCTGTGTGCTGCCTCTCTTGTGTTCAAGCATGAGTCTTACTGTTGTGCCAATGTGTGCTTTTATCTGATTTTTTCTGAACCCATTGAGTCAGTAATGGGAGCTGGAATTTTGTGTGTGGGGGGGGAGGGGATAATAAATAAGCAAATAAGCATTTTGACATACCTTCTGCTGACAAGTAACTTCCACTGGGTTGTGCTTAGGGACAAGGCCTTTCCATTAGGATTAAATTTGGGCTACTTTGTAAATTCACTTTTTCCAACCAAGATGTTACTTAAGTGTTCAGATCCATTAAAATATCTTTCCTAAGACCATCTATGGATGGTGGAAAATCTAGGGCTTTTGTACAAGTTTAAAAGAAATGAATTTTTCTGTTTCTTTTTTAAAGCTTCTTACTTCTAAACAGTCACAATATCTCATAACACCATACATGGATTACCATATTGTGTATAATATCTACAATTATTTTATTAATTGCAAACCTTTTATATGACAGACACTGAGATTGCAAGATGAAAATATCACATTTCCTATTTTAAAGAAAACATGGCATCATCTTGGAGAAAACAGACTAATAAGCCATCGTTGTACAACATTGTGATATGTGTCACAGAGAAGAAAGAGCAATTGGGAAGCACAAAGGAATGCATAACTCTGGAAATTAAGAAGCATTAAAGAGAGCTGGAGTGGTGGCTCAGTGGTTATATAGTGACTGCCTGGCATACAGAGGATGCACGCATGTGTACCCCAGCACCATGTACACAGTGCAGCATTGGAGCAACAAAAACCACATGAAAAACTAAATAAAATTGATTCTCTCTTTGTCTCTCTCTCTCTCACTGTCACTCTCTCTTAAACAAGAGTGTTTAAGACAAAATGAAGAACAAACTCTACCCTAGCACATTTCTTTTTTTCTTTTTTTAAAGAGAAGGACAGTGAGAGAGATACAGAGACAGAGAGAATCAATTTTTATTGAGTTTTTCACACGGCTTTCGTTGCTCTGACACTTAGTTGTGTACGTGGGTGCTGGGGTTTGAACCCGTGTACTTGTGCATGCCAGGCAAGCGCTGTAACTGCCGAGCCACCGCTCCATCCCCTAGCACATTTCTTTATGAGACTCTTTTGTATACAATGGAGCTATTATTTTAATTTTATCTGTTCCATAGGATCTTATGAAGATATGTGTTGGTAGAAATCCCATTTAGTTTTAGTCATTTATAATCAGTTATTTAAAATAACAGTGATATTTTAAAATAGACACTTCAAATTCCCTCTCCTTTATTCTGGGCGTTCATTGCTCCTAGACTTTAAGCCAAACCCCACGTTAGCTTTTTGTCTATGATGCTGGCATTCAACCTAATTTTTTTTTAAAGCTAGACAATGTAAATTGAAAGTTAATGCAATTTGAAATTATTAGCACATAGGGAGAAAAATTCTAATTTTAAAGACCGTAAAATGGGGATATTCTTCATCTTTAGATCCCCTGCCAATTCCAAGAAATAAATGAATATAGGTAACATGAAAAGGGCTGGAGAATACACACTGCCTCTGATAAATCTGATTATTTATTATTTCAGTTGTAATTTATTGAAAGAATGGTATCAAAGTTTCACTTATTCTTGCTACAGTCAAGTCATATGTACACAAACATTTTTGTGCTTAAATATAAACCTATCATTGTGTACCAATTATAAAACAGGTCTTTATTTTTTTAAATCAGCATTATTAACTTGGACTATATTTCATTGTTAAACTAAGTTGAAAAAGAATTATTTAAAACAACTCTCAAATTTATTTTTATTTATAAAAGCTAATATGATAAAATTAAGAAATAATAATTTGTTATTACAATATCATAGTATAAGTCATTTTTCTGTAAAAGACAAATATTAAATACAATCATAAAACATTTCAACATCCAGTCAAAACTGTAGCAACATTCTTTCAGTAATAAGGTAAAGCATCACAGAATACGTTTAAGACAGAAATCTTATAATATAAAAATATTACACTTGTGTAGGGAAATGCTAATTGTTTAATATTAGTAATAATTCTGATACTATCACTTATTCTTAATTCTTTTTTTTTAAGAGAGAGGGACAGTGAGAGAGACAGAGAAAGAGAGAAACAACTTTATTTAGTTTTTAACATGACTTTAGTTGCTCCAACACTCAGTTGTGTACGTGGTGCTGGGGTTTGAACCTGGGTCCTGGTGCTTGCCAGGCAAGCGCCGAAACCGCTGAGCCACCGCTCCAGCCCACTTATTCTTAATTCTTACGAATTAGTTAATTCAACCCTGGAACACAAAAATATTTAGTTCGTTCTATGATACTTCACTTTTATTTTTATTTAGAACAAAAATCAACATTAAAAGGCATGCATATGTATGTGTGTGATATATGTTATATAATTTTTAGAAAGCAGGAATTGACAAAGTTGCTCCATGGTAGAACACTGGCTTATCATGTCTGAGGGCCTGGGTTTGATCCCAAGCACCATAATAAAACAAAATACCAACAACATAAAAACAACGGCATTTAATTTTTAGCTATAATAGTATAAGTTTCTGATGCTAACATAATACTATAGGTCACATAGATGTTTTTATTTATAATAATTTAGTGTATCTAAAATTGTGTTAGAATAGTATTCTTTAAATGCCTGTGTATACAAAGGAATCACAACTTGATTCAACCCATTTGGGTTGCCTTGGGAAACACTTTTCAACTGCATGGTCTTTAAATTTTGACTCAAATTGTTTGAGGTCAAATTCTAGTCAAGAATCATTCTGTAACATGTGTTGTGCTTTGTGACTCGTGATTCAAGCGTTGCCATGAACGCCACTGAAAGGGCCACATGGAGTGGGAACACGGATACAAAAGCTGCCTCTGTACTTTCAGGAATGGCATCACAGAGAGCCGAGCCCTGGGTTTCCCCGAGTAGGGCTACTGCCTCCAGTAGGACCATCCACAAAAGCCCCAGTTAATGTACAGGAATCTGATCTCTGATACTTGGGTTGAAGGATTACACTCATTTTCTCCTTAGATATCTAATTATGCTTTAGATAGTCAAAGGTCATAATTTAGAGCTCCGGGGCTCAAATAAGTCACAAAATTATAGATTTTACAGTATGAAAAGCAAAACTTTAACCTAGTTGGAATATTTGTGCAATAACAGTTGGAAGTTGTGCTTCTTAATAATCAGTAGTTGTCCATTATAGGAACTGCAGTAAGTTGGGGATAGCACTGCATGTGGCTAAGACATTTGGTTTTTTTCCTTTAAAACTACACCCATCTTTAAGCATGATATAAGCCTTCTTTGATGATGTTAGAAACTCTGTACGTAAGTTAAATGTATAATTAACTCAAAAATTTTACTAATTTCCTTTGCTGTTATGTTCTAAATGAACTTTCAAAATAAAAACCAGGTAGTTTACATTCTAAAATGCATGCTCCAAATTTAACCCATTAGGTACTGAATATGAACTTTAAAATGTTTCTTTTTCATCCATTAAGGTTTATCAAATGTCCAATAGACCAGTTGATCCCTAACAAGCACATTCCTGATACTTACATAAATACATTAATATTGTATACTAGCAGGAACTTCCTTCAGATAACCCTACAAAATAAAATACACAGTGCATTTGTTCAGTCTTGACTGTAAGCCTCCATTTGACATAAAAGGTCTTTGGAAAAGAAGAGGAATACTTCCCTTCCTGGAATACTTCCTCCTTGTTGCCTACAGTTTCCTTTCTTCTGAAATAAATAGGCAGGACACTTCCAGTCTGGATAATTGGTTTTAGTTATACGAATGCCATTTCTGGGCGTTTAACATTAAGAAAGTTTAGCACTAAGGAGTTTCTCTTTGCATAGGGCAGAACAAGCAGACAGATCTTCTTTTGTCTTCCCAGCCCATTTCCTACTGTCTAATCTCCTGATGTATTTAAAGGAGAAAACAGTGGGTTGATACATACCTTATTTGAAAGATGCCCCCAGGTCAAGTGGAATTGTTTTACTTGGAGGTACACGTTAAAATTTTGGAATAGACTCCCTTACAAGAATCAAAAGGTTATTTTAGATATGGATTTAGAAAAAGGGGGTCATCTTTGTTCTAGTCCAAAAGGCTTTTAGTTCTTAACTATCAATGAAAAATTGTTAATGGGGCTTTCTACCTTACAAAGGCAGAGTTACAGTTATGCTGTTTTAACTTAAGCAATAAAGAAGTGATTAATTTAGCTGATGGCTTATACTGAAGAGAGGAACTTTAAGAGACATATTTATTATTTTTGTTCAAGGTGACTTTTTTGTTTTAATTTGTTAATTATTTAATTTACTTTTTGGTGCTGGGGATTGAAGCAGGCCTTGTGCATACTACTCAAGTGCTGTACCACTGAGTTACATCCCCAGACCTATTTGCTATTTTTAGAAAGAATCCTGAAACCTGAAAAACTAATCTCAACAGAACGTTTGGAAACATTTTTTAGGCATATCAAGACACGGAGTCTAAAGGCTGAGAATTTAGAAAGACAGGAGAATGAAAAGGAGTGGAGTTGTTCATTCCAGGTTAGAGCAGTACCATCCAGCCCACTGTCTCTTATCTACAAAGCTAAAAAGAAATCCAATAATACTATTAAAAGCAACTATTACTTCCTCTAAGAAATGCAAAATATTTATTGATATATCCTCAAAACCGTGCATGATCTCTAAGAAGGAGTCAGACAGAATAGCTAAGAAAAAAAAAAACAACAACAGAGTTCCATTAATGAAAAGTACAATAACAACTGCCAAGGAGTATTGTTATTTATCTGTTTAGAAATGAAAGAAATTGATGCTCTTCACTGGCTTTGCTTTACCAGCATTCAAAGGAAAGCAAACTCTATCTTTACAATGGAAAACTTTAGCCGGGCAAGAGAAGTCAGGCTTAGTGGGTACTAGCAATGCTTTCCAATGAATCAGCAGATCTATATTTAAGTTTTAGGATTTTATATCGCAGATATGAAACTAACCAATTTTGGTTAATAAAAAATAAGCAGGAAAAAAGCTATGCAATTCTCAAGATCCCTAAAATATAATAAAAAACAACTGTTAGTGTATGTATAGCACTTTACAGGGCAGGAAGCTCATTCATCCATTTAGTCCTCACAACAACTCTGTGAGGTGAGTGTTATGTCTCATTGTACAGCCAAGGAAACAGAGGCTTGATATATTTTTAAGTTACACACATTTAATAAGGAAGGAATTCAGACTAGGAGCAGAGTAGTTCTTTTTCCATCTGCCTCCCCACCTTCACCCCCACCCCCAGCCTCTTCACAGAAGCTGCCCTGTGCCTGGGAGATTGGAAGGAAAGAAGAAACCATTTGTAATTAAATATGGAGGGGGTGTTTCATAACCTGAGTCACCCTCTAGGAGATTGGTATTTATGGATCCAGATTCACCAAACATGAAGATAATGATCATGCTAATATTCAGTATAGTACAGGACACCTTATAACATTGTTAAAATGTGTTATGATGTTCTAGAGAAAGTCTACGTTCCACTTTAGGCAATCCTTTCTAGTCTTCTGCAAACTTGGGCATTCCCCATAAAAAAATGTGAGCTTAAAATGATCTTGCACTGGGAGGAAAACATAGTTTCAGCTTGTCCACAACTTTCATCTTAGTAATCACGATTTTCAGAGCCATTAAAATGTGAGGAACCTAAAGGAAGGCACTGCCAGTTATCAAGTTATCATTTTGAAACTCAGGCTGGTTTATAGCTCCTAACAGAACTTTCTCTTTTTCACTGGCTACCTCCTGCTTAATAAGCCTTGGCCCTCAGACCTCTCCAAGGCCCCATCTCAAGGCCCCCATTTGGGGCTATACTTTATGATGCATCAATTGATTTTATCAAATAGAATCAAAATTTCTCTGAAGTCTCCTCTAACTTATGGGTCCACTTTGTTCAGAAGTTCTATGACTTTTAAACTAATCAAGTCTTACTCATGTTTCAAATGAAAAGAACGCAACGGCAAAATGCAAAGCGAGGTTGGTTGCAAATTTTCCTTTAGAAACATAGCATAACTTCTGTTATTTCTGTAAATAAAGATCACAGATTTTAGTGCGATGTGTTTTCATTAACTTTCTTCGTACAATAATTCATGGTATTGAGTCATAACAATGTGGAAAATGTAACTAGAAACAAAAGTCTTGTACCCGATTTGTTGATTTTTGCTTATGTCATATATGCTAATTTGTCCTCATGATTTCTAGCTGGATTCAGTAATGGACTGAAATGTCAATCACAAGAGTCAGGCATCATGAACTTGGGGCTTAAGTTGAAACAGGAATGAATCTGATGGACTTGGAAGGTTTAGGTGAGTCCTTCCATGTTGCAGTACTGTTTGTTGGGCTCCGGTTGTTAGAGTAAGAAGTCTGCCTTCTGCTCATACTGTCGGTATCTTCTTTGCTGAATTTTTGTTGCATATTTTGGCAGCATAAGAAGCTTTGGACACAGTCCTGAAGGAGATGGCCACTAAAAAACATGTATATCCAGGGATTGCAGCAACTATTCAAGGAAGCCAGTAATGCAGTGATGGTGGTAGAAGGGTTTTCTGAATCTATATTGAAAATATAAAGAGATATTATTTAAATAGTCAAAGCAAGAAACGTGAGCACTGGCTAAAGTCATTTTTCTATTGACCAAAGAGGAAAAAAGTTATGGGCTAGTATAGAATATGACCTATTTGTTTATCAGTCAGGAAAATGGAGGGGTGTTTGGAAATTGCTTAATTATAAAATATTTTTGTAAGCAGTATGCCTCAAAATTAATGCAAAACTTTAAAGCCACTATCAAAATGTTAAATAGGATGAATGGGAATGTCAAGATAGTAAAGCTATGAAATAATTCATTAAAATATTTTTGCACTTTACACTAGCATGAGCATGTACTAACAGGCATTTACAGAATAACGACACTTTGAATAAATTCAAGTCTATAACCATATATACCAAATTATATTCTTCCTAATAGGTCAAGCAACATTATGACATTATAAGACCATGTTTACTGGTTTAAAGTTTTAAACATTAAATATATTCTTGTAACATGAAAACTATACAAAAGAAAAGTTGAAATGGAACCTTGAAGAATGCAAGTTTTAGTCGTTTTTCAGTGGATAATTAGAAATTAGGTTTCACTTAAGAAAGAATGCCATCTTTGTGGTTTAATTAAATTATATTAAAAACAGTTGAATTAAGAAATTCAAATAGGATTCTGAAGCATTGTATGTTAATTAGCACTAGTAAACTACATAAACATGATGATGTTTTACAGTGACATATTATAGCTGATAATATACTTTTTCTAAAAATAACCACAGTTAGTAAGCACCAACTTTCCCTGGATTGGTATATACAAATTTGGGTCTTTTCACTTTTATTATGCCAGAAAAATTACAGATTAGCTAATACTTGTACTAGATGTTTTCAGAGATGATCATAATCCATGGCTGATTATATTCTAAAACAGTAAAAATCACCAATATATCTATGTATGAGCGAAGAATTTTTTAGTAATTGTGTCTAAGACTCAATAAAACAATAATTACAATGCACTTTAAATTTGATTAGCAATATTAAAGGCTTCTAAGACTAAGTAAGATGGGAAATGGTAAATTAAAATTGTGTTGTATTTTTCATTAGTAGTGATAGGAATATTTATTTAAATTAAATTAACACTCAAATGTTATTATATTTGCATACAAAACTCCAAAAATAAATCACATATAATCCCTACTTCAATCCTAAAAAACAAAAAGAGATGACTTCACCAATTACCTATATACTGACTCTAGTTGTTATAAGAAATATTTCTGTAATATATTTGGTTTCAGAAAGTTCTTTTCCTCTCTAAAATAAAGTATTTTTCAATCCTAAGAATTTTCCTTTTGGAAAATCCTGGTGAAATCAATTCCTCCTGTTTGTGAAGGAATTAAAATCAAACATGCCAGTAGGTGTAGGGAACAGTCTCAGAAAATCATTGCAAAACTTATGGAGTAAGAAGTTGTGTGGTCAAATTAGAGCTGAAAGACTAAATAACATGCCTAACAAATTCAGTTTACTAATAATTCTGATTTTAAATATCAGGAAAAAGAAGTTATTCTTAGAAAAAAAATTTAAAGATTACAATAAGAGAACACGAGCTATCTGGCAACTTAGAATTATTGACTCCTTAAGAATCTTTTACTAGCTTTGCCCAGAAAAGAAAAAAAAGTTCATCTTTATCTTTGCTTTTGGGAATTTCTACAAAAGCATTATATTAATTGTGATACTTTTCATAATCTAATGAAAAGCAGTTATCACAGTAAAAGTAGTCCCCTCCCTGATTCCAATAGCCTTGAAAGTAGGATACACACACAACTGTTGGTGATCTAGCAAAGGTCATTGTTCTGTTTTGCAGATAGTAGGTAACTCCAAGGCACAGTTCCTGGATCTGTGGTCTTAAGATCATCATTGCCTGCTACAAATGCTGATTCCTTGGCCCACTGCAGTAATAGTGAGTTATGTCTGGAATGGAGATCCTAAGAGTTTGCAATTTTTCCTGTGTCTTATTCTATATTTATTTGAAGGTGTGGTTTTTATATGATCCAACAACAGATAAACAGGTCCATGTCTCACTTCTCATTTCTTTGAGTTTGTCTTTTAGAAATTAAGTTTCACTTAAGAAAGAATGCCATCTTTGTGGTTTAATTAAATTATATTAAAAATATATATCATTAGTCATTCTTTTTCTAAAATGCTTTTCAGAATTTGCATTTTTGACAATTTTCTCCCAAGATGAGGTTTCTGTGCATGCCAAAGTTTAAGAACTATTGAGAGGATAATATGAAAAGAAATCCTGTACTGTTCTCTCTCTCTCTCTCTCTCTCTCTCTCTCTCTCTCTCACACACACACACACACACACACACACACGCCTGCACGCGTGCGCGCACACACATACACACCCCACTGGCCTCCAATGTCCCAGCACCTACCAGTCCACATGAACTTTTCATCCCAGACCGACCACATCTGGATGATGAAGAAAGGCGCCCAGCAGAGGATGTAAGCCGTCACAATCACAAAAGTCATCTTTACCGTGCGAATCTTGGCGCGGGAAATAGTCTTCACACTGCTGACACAAGGAGCGACCAGAATTCTCTTATGATGGACGTCCCCTGCGCCCCTTGCACCCTTGGTCTGGCTAGACGCGGTCTTTCCGCGGATGTTCCGCCAGATGTGGTAGCAGATGAAGCCGTAACAGGTACCCAAGATGACCACGGGTGCCACGAAGATGCCGCTTGTCATCCAGGTCACATAGGCTCGGGTGCCCCAGGGCTGGATGAAGGTGGCCCAGCAGTCGTGAACTTTGGTAACATTGTTCACCTCAATCATAGAGAAGATGAAGTACTGAGGCGTACTTAGCACGAAGCTCAGTACCCAAGAGGCGGCGATCATGAGGCGCGAGCGGCGGGTGGGCTGCTGCAGAGTCTTGAGCGGGTGGCACACGGCTATGTAGCGGTCCGCGGTCATGACTACCAGCATGTAGGCTGACGCGAACATGGCGAACACCTGCAGGTGCTTCACCACGCGGCACAACCAGTCCGGTCCGCGGAAGCGGTAGGTAATGTCCCAGCACAGCTGCGGTAACACCTGGAAGAAGGCGACAGCTAGGTCCGCCAGGCTGAGGTGTCTGATGAAGAGGTGCATGCGGGACGTCTTGCGCGGCGTGCGGTGTAGTGCCAGTAGCACGCTGCTATTGCCAAGCACCGCCACCACGAAAGTCACAGCCAGCACCGCGATCTCCAGCTTAGCCAGCTCCTCGTTGCGCTGGTCCCCCGGCGGGCTGCCTCCGCCTTCCCCTGGCGCTTCTGCCTCCCGGCTTGTGTTGGCACCATCGACAGCCAGAGGCCACCATGGAGTGGAGTTGCCCACGGGTTCCTTATCCGAGCCTCTAGGGAAACGCATGCTGTCCACACAGCGCCTCCGAGGCCCTTCTCAGAGTTCCCGGGCAGCGCGGGGAACTCCTTTCCCGCCTCAGAGGACGTGGGTCCTTTTTTGTTTGTTTCCAAGCACGCTTGCTTGTCCTTCCCAAGATTTGGCTCGCTGGGCTCTGCAGTCCCTCCCGTGAGTCCCACTGCCCACTGAGTAGCTCTCGATCCAGTGCTCTGGTCCCTCTCGCAGCTCTGTCTTTTTCTCACCAAGCTATACGGTGCGCTCTGAGCTTCTGAAAGCGCTGGGCTCAGAAACAGTCTTTCAGGCAGGGTTTGATTCCTCAGGAGGAGCTCACTCTCGCCCTAGTGGCTGGAGACTGTTCATGCCACACTCCCTCTGTCTCCTTTTGTTGGCGATTTGTCCTCTTTGCAGCACTGCTGCAGGGGTGGGGCTGGGAAACTCGAGAATCCCTCGGTTTGATAGGAGGGATCCTGGTGCTTTCTCACTCTTTTACAAAAACTTGGAGAACTGGGAGGGTCTTCCCTTTTAGAAGCTCATCAGCATTTTCTCACGCTTCTTTTACCAGCCACCTTGAACTTATATTTGATTTCAGCAAGCGCAGTAGACACGGTACCTAGGAATCTCGGGTGTATGCATTGGAGCCAGCTCGTGCACCTGAACTTGGCGCTCAACATCACCCGCTCCAATCAGTTTTTCTCGGCTCACCGATCTTAACCCTTGGCAACTAATCTGGCTAATTTTATTCCTGAGGCAATTTTGCTTTCTCCCTGCTCCTCTCTGCAGGATAACAACTTTGTGATTTAAAGGGTACATTCTTCTCAGTGGAGACTTGGTACCCCCTGTTACTGTCTTGGTTTGCGGGAGAGAAGGATGCACTCACTAGTTTCCCTGCAGTTCTCTCGACTGTTACAAGTTTATATGCAGCAAAGGAAAAGGAGCTTCTGGTTTTCCAGCGTCTGTGTGAGGCATGAGGCCTAGGGGGCTTCTCTTGGTAAAGTTTGATTCCCACAAAGGGGATGGCGGAAATTGGGCCACAATAGTCCGCAGAGACTTCATCTGGATACCACTAAATCATGGAGACCTCTCTTCCAATGGACAGAGAACAGCTGCTGATCAACATCCACCCAGGCAGTGCTGTCCAGGGGACAGCAGAGAAAATCCCCCAGGCTTCTGTTCTCAGGCGTGAGAAAGAGGACAGCTTGAGGCAGAAAACATTCTCTGGGAAGAAACACAGAATACACCATATACTTATTAATTAGTTACTCTGGACAACTGTAGCTGTGCTGCGGTGCCCAGAGAGGCAGAAATAAATCTTCCTGTTTTAACTTTGGTGAAGGTGTGCTTTTTAAAACAACAAGAGGGAGCTGTTTTCAGGCTATTTTTGAAGGAAAAAGAAAACAGAAGCACTTTTTATAGGGTTATTTACTATGTAGATTCACCAACATGACGCTGTTGTTCAGAACATTTGTGTATTGTGGTCATGGTTTGATTGTCTCAAAAACATATCATCATTTGTGAACTGTAGGCAGAAAGATGACATGGTTTTGACTCTCAGTCATAATTTTACTTTGCTATCCACTTCTTGCATGTAGAATCCCTGGGTTGTCACATAAGGAGTGCTGGACTTGATATTGGAAGTTCTGTTTCATTGTGGTTATTAAGCCTGGTCCATGCATCTTAGAAATGGTAATAAAATTATCAGCCATTTTTACTTATGAAGTTACTGGGAGGATTCACTGAGACAATATTCTGTGTAGGAATATGCTCTGAAAATGGCAATTTATATTCTCCAAGATATCCAGGAGGCAAAAGATTAAAATGGTTCAAAGGTGGTAATAAGTAAAGGGCTTTCAGAGTACTTGCTTTGAAAAATTCTTCAAGTAATCAGTTTATAGCCACTGACTCAGAGACATGATCTTCCTTTAAGCCACAAATTGCTTTATTAGTGCTCCATATGAAAAATAATGTCAACTGACTCTAAATCCCTGGGTGTTGCAAAAGTGGTCCCTTGGCCAGAGCCTGACAATTTTATAGGCCTTTATAGGTCACATACGAATGCTAGGTTTCCTCAGAGCCAGGGGTATATGCAGTCCAGAGTCACCAAAGCTTTTTTGGTTGCTCTTAGTCCAGAAAGAAGGTGTGTGGCCTCCCAGGAAATCATATATCTGTGCAGGTAATCTCACCCGATAATTAAAGTGCATTCAAATATGCAATTTATAAAAAAAAAGGTTAGGTTACATCAGTGGATACAATTGGAAGGTATTATATTCAGTGACAACAGTACCACATACATGGGTATGTGCTTATTTCTGTATATGGGTATGTGTCCACACATATGTATGTATCTCTGCATTTATTTATCACTCTGTTATGTGCCACTAGGCCTAGAAAACAGGAATAAAAGTATTGCAAATCCAAGAATCAGACCATTTTTTAATTCATGCAGTTAAATAATTATCTTGCCAGGCACAGTGGCATACACCTGTAATCCCAGTGGCTTGGGAAGCTGAAGCAGGAGGATTGCAAATTCAAAGCCAGCCTCAGCAACTCTGTGAGGCCCTTAGCAACTTAGTGAGACCCTTTGTCAAAATAAAAAACAAAAAGGGCTGGGGATGTAGAACAGTGGTTGAGTACCCCTGGATTCAGCTCCTACCCCACCCCAAAATTATCTTAATTTTACTCGTTCCGTATTTAAATGAAAGCAATACCATCAAGATTCAGACTCACTATTCATGTACCTCACTGGACCTGCTATGAATGTTCCCTGGGGAGGGAAAAATAATTGTGAGGTTAAAAGGTGAAAGAACACAATCAATATTTTCTGTGTCTTCCTAGCATAGTTGACCTTTACTCTGTATTTTTTTATATTATTAAGACTTTTTTCCTCTTACTGCCTATGGATTTCAGTGAACATATTTTTGGGGATTAGATGATGAAATTATGCATACATTTTTGGAGAAACCATTCTTTTTCATTTACTGGTCTTCTTTTCTCCCTTTTTGCCATTTCAATGAATAGAAGCGGCTACCTTCTGTTCTAGTCATTACTAGCTATATGACCAGTTTAATTATTTTGAGCTTTAGATTTTTTATCTATAAAATCTTAGTGATAAAACATAATGCAGTTGCTACAAGAATTATGTAAGAGGTTGTTTAAGGTTTTGGTATTTCCTCTGTATTCAAAACATTGATTTCTTTTTTCCAAATATGCAATTCTCTGTATTAACTGCTATTTTGCCATTGATGTTTTCCCTTCCAGTTAAAGCAGCTTATACCCCAATGATACGGATAAATTTTTGATGAGAAAGAGTCCCATAATCAAATATAGAGGAGAAGAGCTGGATATATCTCCTATTCTTTTTTGGCAAATTTTCATAAAAAGGATTTGAAAAACTTCAGAAAAGAAATCTGCTTAACTTCTTTTGTCAATGTATCCTAAAGTTAGTGCCTGTGGAAAACCTTCTTCCTTTTATTTTCCCCATGGAGCAGAGACGAGGGTCGCATGTCAAAGGACGAGGGACGCAGTTTGAGTAGCACTGAGTGAAGAGACTTGGTGTCTGAAATTGGAGGTTTGGGTCAAGCTTAACTCGCTCTCCCCAGGGAAGGAAGTTCAATCTCAGTAAATTACATTTAGCTTATCGTATTTCTTTCTGGACCTTTTATACATTCTATTAAATATATCCAACTTCCTCTCCTTATGCTGTCAGTTTTCTTCCCTTCCCTTACTTAGATGAAGAAAGAAATTAGGCATTCTACATTATCTGCATATCTGTTTTACATCTGTAGTCCACAATGGCCCTTTCTCTTTAATTTTAAAATAATGACCCCATTGTTACAAGCTAGCAGCCTAGTATTCCTTTCATTGATTCCAGCAAATGAACACATTTTTGTTTTGCACCTCTCTGTCCTAGGTCTTGAGCTGCCTACAAGGAAAAATGTAATGATGGCTATTGTTGATTAAGCACTTTGGTCCAGGCACTGCCATGCATGCCTTACAAATATTATTTCACTTAATCCTCCCAATGACCCTATGAAGGATATACTGTTATTTCATTTCACATTAGTAAACAGAGGCACAGAGAGTGTAACTGACCAGCCTAAGGTGATACAGCTGGCCAGTGGTAGAAGCAGAATTTGAAGAAAAGCAGCTAGCTCCAGCAGAATTTATCATCTTAACCACTGCACTGTGCTGCCATCTATGAGCCTAATCCTCCCAGATCTCAGACTTGGATAGACCAGATGACTGGTCATTTTATATCCCATCCATGCACTATATTTTCTGCTTTAAGACTAGGGGATCTTCTAGGATTTACACTGCTTCTTACATATCATTGGTTTGCTCTTTCCAAGCCAATTATAGGGCAATAACAGAGTAATAAGAATAATAATAGATAATATGAACATTTACTAACATCAATTAAATTTCATGAACTAAGAGTCTTTAATTACTTATTTCATTTAATGTTTAAAATAATGCTTAAATTTTGTATAAGGGTATAGTTATTATTAATCCACTTTACAGAATAAAAAAAAGGCTACAGCAGTTAAATAATGACCAAAAATGCCAGGCTCCCATGTCTGAGTGGGACTCCCATATAGGCGACTTGAAGTGAAGGCCTGGACTCCCACTGCTGTTGCCCAGCACCTATCACACACAAGATCCTAACACACCTTTGCAGAATGAATTAATAAATGTTACGGAAGTTTCCTTTTGAGTGTTGAATGAATGTAAGATTTAGAAAGTGCTTAGCAATTGGATAAATTAGGGAAGAGTGTTTGAGGAACTGCCTTTGAGCCCCTAAATTCCACAGTATGTCTTTGAAGGATCAGCATTTATATTTGGAAATGACTGAAATGGTTCTAGTCATATTTCTGCCTGGACTGGTAAGTATATTTCATTTAAAAAGTTATCCAGTGAATGAGCTTTGTTAAAGGAACTCACACACGTGCGTGCGCACGCCCATGCACCGGATTCTAAAAATGTGCTGCAAGTCAAGCATGGAAGTATCAGGTCTTCATTATAGCACCAGTCACTCAATAAGATAAAATTAAAAATGAAAACTGCGGTTGTCCTATTTAAGGAGCTTTATTTTCTGATGTGATCAAGTGGATTTGCATGTTAAAGTGCAGAACTATGACATTAAAGAGAAGCTAACATATTGAATAAAATCTTAAATATTCTGATGTTGATGAAAAATGAGAATCTCATCACTTATATAAAACAAAAAAATTGTTTTTAAGTTAACCCTTAAAGTATTAGTAGAAAAATCACTCCAAAGGGAGCAATTTCCAAAATTAGTGTTCTTTGTATCACATGTTCAGAAACTCCATTTACATATAAAAATTATGTGGTTAATTTAATTCCAGTTCTTAAAATTTTGAATGTTTAAATAGTTGATTTTAAGAATTTTGTTCCTAGTAAACTGATATTCACTTGGATTTTCTGCATACTCATAGTCTAAAACTTTGATATTCTATCTAGAATTTGATAATCATCAAGACTCATTGTTTTAGCCCAGTGGAGAATTGGAGTCTACCTCTGTGAATTCATTAACTCCTTCTTTAGAAGAGGAAGGTTTTCACTGAAGAGTGCCAACATCAGGAGTTGGAATATGATCTTTTTTGTTTGTTTGTTTGTTTGTTTTTCTGGTATGAATACTGTTTTGTAAATAAACAAATATCCTTTCTTGCTTCTCATTTTCTTCTCTGCTTAGATTGAACTGTAGGTACTTTAGAAATCTATTCTATTTCTGCTCTTTAACCCGCTTCTACTCTTTGGTCTGTTATGTCACATACTGGACAGAGATGCTACCAAAGTTTCCAAAGTCTTTTATGGAATGTGTTGTTTTATTTTCTGTTAGGATTTTCAGTGATAATTACACACTTATAAGTAATTTATCCCTAGATAAATCAAACATGTTGCTTGATAAAAGGTTAAATTCATCTGGATTGCAATCTCAATGTATATGTGAGAATCTCTAAGATTTAATTTCTCAAAACATATTTACAATATGGATGTGAAATATAATAGGCTTAAAGTATTTAGGGCTTTACCTCAGTACTCTCAAACAGACTCTTACTTGAAAATGTTCTTTGATTGTATGGTAATTGACAAGGAGAAAAATAACAGTAAAGACACCATCATTATAGTTTCCTAATGCTTGAAATCAAATGAATAAAAGGAAGAATTAACATATGCCTTGTGGTCAGACAAGATTTACACTTTCCAGGATCTCTGTTTAACTCTGTATTTGAAGAGGAGGTCAGTATATTAGAGGAAAGGGACAAGGGAGATGGAGAAGGAAAGGGAGGGGAGAAGTGTTGGGGAAGAGTAGTGGCCAAATTATATTGTTATATTGTGTGCATGCACGAGTATGCAACAGCAAATCCCTCCATTATGTACAACCATAATGAACCAAAAAAAAAAATTGGAGGGAAAAACACAAACAAAACCAAAACAAAACCCCTCAAAATGAGAGCCCAGCTTGATATTGGACGTGTAAGGCCCTAGGCAGAGAATCCAGTTGGCCAATGCCAGACTCCTGACCTTTAGAACTCAGCTACTATGTTGTGTTAAATCATTACATTTGTAGTCATTTTCACACACCAGAAAATTGGAAACATTGTAATTTGTGAGAAACTTGTAATTTAGCATGATCATTAAAAAAGTAAGGAAATCAACCAACCAAAATGAAAGAAAACCTGTAGTTTTCAAATTAGTTAAAGGCATAAATGGAATGCAATAAACTTTATCCAATCAACCTAAGTCTAGGAAAGAAAAAGAATTCAAAAAGCAAACTTAGGAACTACAAAAAGAAATAGAAACACATCAGTGGCTAAAGAATGTTAGCATATTCTCTTAGTCTGTGACAGAGTAAGCAGAAAAAAATTAAGGATTAAAAAAAGTGAAAGAATATATTTAATAGCTACATCTAATTGATATGCGTTATCAAGTTTGTACCCTTTAGAAAAGAGAGAGAGAGACAGAGTGAGAGAGAGATAGAAAAAGAGAATCAATTTTATTGTAGCTTTTCATGTGGCCTTCAGTGCTCCAACACTTGGTTGTGTATGTGGTGCTGGGGTTTGAACCCGGGTCCTCGTGCTTGCCAGGCAAGCTCTGAAACCACTGCGCCACAGCTCCAGCCTTCAAGTTTGTACCTTAAGGACAGAAAATATACTCTTTTCATATTTCATGTAATAAAAAAATAAAAATGGTACATACAATGCTTTCTGATTAATACACATTTAAACCAGAAATTATTAAGAGAATCAGAAAACCAAGTACTCTAACCAACTGGATTTAAAATAAAATAAAACTAAACAAATAAAAATTTCCCAATCAAGTTTCAAGTCAAAGGAAATTCAAATGAAATTATAGAACATCTAGCAAATATTGTTCTTACATATTAATTGTTGTATTACACATATTTGGTACTATTGATGCCGGTTTGGTGGAAGTTGGGTTTGAGTCTCCTGGAGACGAAGAAAGAAACCAAGGGAATCCAAGGCAAGCAGAGCAGATTTTATTTTAAGAAAATAATAGAAAGCAAAGCGTAGGGAGAAGAGCAGACTTTTCTGTATGTGATTTCTCATTTTCCCCATCATTCCACCCTCTGTATCCTGTCTGTTTCTCGTTCTTAAACTGTAGAAAGAAGGATCTGCAGCAGAGACAAAACATTTATTAAATATTTAATATGGGGCTGGAGTGGTGGCTCAGCGGTTTCAGTGCTTGCCTGGCAAGCATGAGGACCCAGGTTCAAACCCCAGCACCACGTACACAACTGAGTGTTGGAGCAACTAAGGCCATGTGAAAAACTAAATAAAGTTGTTCCTGTCTCTCTCTGTCCCTCTCTTTTTTTAAAAAAATTAATATGTATTAAAAGTGCTTTACACAGCATGAAAACAAAAAATATATGTTAAAAATCTATTAAGAAAATATACAAACTGCTCTTTGCATAAGCTGACTTTGGTAAATTCTCATGTTTCCAGACCAGGGTTTGCAAATGCGCCTGCGCAGTGTGGGGGAGCCAGCAACTCTTGAGTGCGCTCCAGCGGTTGAAAGGTAAGGAGACCGTAATAGCAGAGGCTGGGGACATGCAACTTAATGCAAGGGTTCGATGGAGGTTGGGCTTCATACTGGAAGCAGCTGTGTACCAGTGAGAACCATGGTGGAGATGTGAGTCAGCCAGGAGGCTGGAACTGGAATTCCTTCATCATAAGGAAAGGACACGCCCTGCAGCACCAGCTGCAGCTTTAGCAGGAGATCCATCAAGTCCAGGAGACATGAATTAAGACTCACTGAGGGGCCAGTGGAAATCAACAAAGAGGGATGAATGTCCTTTATCAAAAGCCTAGCCTATACAACATTACTACCATTTGAAATCGAGCATCCATATGGGAACTATTAGGGAATGGGGGGATTCCTTGAGAAGACAGAAGCATCCTGGGTAGGAAATTTGAACCCACATAAAATGTATCTGCAAAGCTACGCTAATCCAATAAAATCAAAAGTTCCACCAGCATACTTACATTGACATAGAAAAAGTCGGTGGAAACTTAAAGCTTCTTAATGCCTCTCCTAGCAGAGAGCCTCCTATGCCACAAGCCTAAAATCAATATTTGCTGGTATTTTGATCATATAGCTCAAATTGAATTTCTAGATCTAGAAGGAAACCAATTACTTTTGTCACACTGATTCTTCCCCAGCCACAGAGACAAATCTTTTGAGAGGCTTTAGTGTTGCTTTCACACATCATGCTCTTTTAAGAGGACTCCTGGGGATTCACTCCGATATCTGGCGAAGCACATTTCTCACATGGTAAACTGACACGCGATTATTTAGAGGTTAAAAACTAAACACCAGACATCCCCAGGATAATACTACTTAAAGTACCTTATAGAATGGAAGAAGGAACAAATGTCATAAATATAGAAATAATGATGCTGAAAAGATCAATATTTTTATTCTTGACTAAAAAAGATTCATTTATCATGACCGTGGGTTTTCTCTGGCCAGAGAGTAAATAATTCATTTCTTTCCTTCTTCCATGTATATCTTTGTTATGGTTTATGTGTGCAACAATGCAAGAAAGTTTAGAGGTAAAACTCCTGGGTTATGAGAGTCTTAACCTAATCAATGTGTTAATCCCCTGATAAGGATTAACTGGGTGGTAACTATAGACAGGTACGGTGTAGCTGGAAAGGGGGGTCATTGGGGGAGTGCCTTTGGGGGTATATATTTTGTTTCTAAAAAGCAGAGCTTTCCCTCTTTGCTTCCGGGTGCCATGATCCCAGCTGCCACGTTCCCAGCTGCTTTCCTCCACCACACATGATGTTCTGCCTCACCTTGGGCCCAGAGTAATGGAACCAGCTATCGATGGACTGAGACCTCAGAAACCATGAGCCCCTAAAACAAATTTTTCCTCCTCTAATGGAACTTGTCAGGTCTTTTAGTCACAGCCACAAAAGGCTGACTAAAATAGTCTTTCTCATTCTAATTCCTCCCTTTGACCTACTAGTTTTTGTTTTGTTTTGTTTTGCTTTGTTTTTTTTTTTTTTTTTTTTTTTTTTTTTTTTTTTTTTTTTTTTTTTTTTTTTTTTTTTTTTTGTATAAAGAATACTATCCTAATGTGTGAACCATGTGTGTATTTCGGGGGAAGGAGTGGGTAGGGATGGTGAAGAGTGAGGTGAAGGAGTAATACAATTAATGGATATGAGATTGCAATTGCCACTGACTCTTGCACACTGAGGTCCCCATCTTCCTGTCCAACACTGGGGGATAATTTCAAAATGAGAGCAAAGTACATAAACCTGAAGGGCTAAAGATTAATTGGGAACAGAAGGTAGGTGGAACCTAGGAGGTGGGAAGGAACGGCAGCCTAAGGTAGAGGAGGTCACCATGGTCATGGGATACAAAAGGAAGCTTTGGAAGTGATTCTCTTTCAAAACTTCCACATCACCCCAGGAAGATCATTACTTGGAGCACCGTAACTAGGATTAGAAAAAAAGCAGCTTGCCTAACATCAGGAAAGTTCCAGAGGTCTGATGGCACAATGCAGATGAGTATCCACCCTCTGACACCCTGGAGCTCATCCCTTCCTCTACCCCTGGCACACTATGGTAAAGGCATTAAAGTTTTAGAAAATGTCAATGAGTGGGTAAAAGAATGGGAAGGGTCTCAGAGGGGAAACCACGTCCCCTCCCTGGGCACTTATCTACCCAGAAGTAGATAAATGGCCTGTGCTTTGTACCCATCCTCCCCATTGACCAATACTCCAATTAAAAAAGAGTTCTCAGGATACTCCCCAGGCAAAGGGAACGTGCCACTTTCTAAGGGAGACAGCAAATGAACATGTTAAGCTAGATGAGACAGAGATATTGGAACAGATGAACAAAAACCCAAAACGAGCACAATGAATTTTTCCCAAGAGATAAGACAGAAACAGGACTATGCAATTATAAACAAGAGCCAATTAGAAACAGAGGCTATGAAAAAAATTACAGTAGAGATAAAGAACTGAAAAATGGCTGAACATTAGCGAGACTATCATTCTGGTATATTAATAAGCTAGGCAAAAGATACTCCTAATTGACTTTGGATGGAAAAATAGAGGAGATATTTCCTCATTTGCTTTTCTGTTGGCTTTTGACCTCCCAGGCATGTTTTTAAGTGGCATTCAATTGATGTTAAAGAAGTTCTTCTATATCAGAACAGCTGGAATTTTCCATTTTCTAATAAACTTTCCCATCATGAATTTGTTACCAAGTGCTATGATTACAGAAGTGACTTTGTATTTTGATGCTTGTATTTTATTTACTTTTCCCCAGGGTATTTCAGCCTTGTTTGGTTCTTTCCAAATCCCCGAATCTGCAACCTTGTCAACTGTGCTCTGCCTATAATAGTTAAAGCTAATCTGGGATTTCTGGACCTCTTCTCTTTTCTTTCTAGAATTTCAAAGATTAAGATAGGGTACAAGAAGGTATGTGATTCTCAGCCCTGACTGCAAATGAGAATCACCTGAGAAAATTTTAAAATTGCAGATGATTGTATTGTGTAGCTGGTTTTGAAAACCATCATCAAGATGGACCTTTTCCAAGTAGACATCCAGGAGTCACTGAGTTACAGGGGACAATAATGATGAAATTTGCAAACATCAAAGAGAAAAATTCTTAAAAGTTCCAGAAAGAAAGAATAAAACACTCAAAAATAAACAGAAAATGTTGATACAAAATTTTGGAACAGAGACATAAGAAAGAGAAAAATAATGGAGTAATAATTTCTAGGTGTTCAAAAATGTTAAACTTAGAATTTTATATCCATTTAAAAGATAATTTAAATGTGCATTGCTACAAATAGATCCTTAGACATATAAGTCTCAGAAAGACTTCCGTGAAAAGATGGAAGCATTTTTATAGGAAGTAAAACAGCAGAGAGAGAAATTAATTCAGGAGAAATTGTGTACTCTTCATGAAGGCAAAGAAGAATAGTTTAGTGAAAATTAGCAGAGGCCACAACAAAGAGTATTCATGACATTCCAGAACTATCACTAAGACAGAGGGCACTGAGGCGGCCATGTGGAGGGAGAGAGGAAGCAGCCAAAGCACTTGCCCTCTTGCGGGGAAAGATGCTGATATTAAGAAACTGATCTTCAGACAAGTAGAAGTAAGTACTATCTTTCCAAAGGAAGGTAGTTAAGGGGAAAGCATGATGAATAGAATATAAAAATCATACAAGTAACTTCTAGCATAATGGCAATAATACGAAGTACAATGAATTAAAAACAGTTTCAGATCAGGAAAAAAATAAAGGACTGGCAATGTAATGTAGAGGTGGTGGAATATTGGCATAATGGATGGAAAACAAGGAAAAAATGAGTAGCAATTTTGTTTCAAAGTCAAATTCAAGAGTCCCAGTAACTATAAAATTAGTCACTAATAATTAAAAAAGCATAAAAAGACATAAATTCATCAATATAACCTTAAAATACATAAATCATAACTATAAGAAAAGATAAAGATTTTAAAATCCCTCTTATAAATTGATAATCAAACAAATATAAACAAAGAGCAAATATTTGGATAATACATTGAGAGTGAACAGATAGATTTATGTAGCCATTTACATGTTTCTGTCTGCTTTTGTGCACAATCATAGCAAATGGACCACATGCAAAGCCATAAGGGATTTATCAATAGTATCCAAACAATTAACATTATGCAGATTATATTCTCTAACTATAATTCAATAAAGTTAGAATTCAATACCAAAGGGCTAGTTACTAAAATCCATCTCTGAGGGCTGGAGCGGTGGCTCAGTGGTTACAGCGCTTGCCTAACATGCACAAGTACATGAGTTCGAACCCCAGCACCACGTATACAATATGAAGTGTTGGAGCAACTAAAGTCACATGAAAAACTAAATAAAACTGATTCTCTCTTTTTTTCTCTCTCTCTCTCTCACTGTCCCTCTTTCTAAAAAAAAAATTATTTAAAAAAATCCATCTCTGAAGATTAAAACCAAACAGAAAAAAACATAATACCATGTAAATTTAAGAGGTAATCATTAGAGAAATAATAAAATATTTAGAATCCATAATGAAAGCAGTACATGTCAAACTATAGGACAGAGCTAGAGTAGCACTTTGAAGGGAAATTATGAAGCTTTTAACAAATCAGTCTTTGCAAAGATTAATATGGTGAATACATTTCTCATTTATTCAGGTAAGTATAGTAGACAAATCTACTAAAATAAAATACAAATAAAAATACAAAGTGAAGAGGGAAAATAGTGAGGCAAGATATTTGAAGTTTGATTTAAAATTACATACATCTATTTACAAATAAACACTGCAGCCAGATACATAAGTTTATAGAAAAGTAGAACATTTCTGAGGTTTTCAATAATATGTAGAAAATTACTTCTATTGAATCATAACAAATTTCCAATATATTTTTGAGAAATTCAACAAAGCAATTGTAAAAGGTTTATGGGGAAATAATGGTCCATGGAAAGAGTGCATGGGATGACTCACCCGTTAAAGGATTGTGCAAAGCCATAGAAATAAAAACAGTGTGTTTGCAAGGCAAGGACTAGCTAGACAAATTAGCTAATGGACAAGAATGGATAGTAGTTCCATATATGTTTAAATACTTTCTATTCAATGAAGATGGTCCCATAGAAATAAGAAAGAATGGCTTATTTAGCGTATGAAGTTGGGAAGTATACAAATTAGAGGTAGATCCCTTTCCTTACTTTATATCTTAAAAAAGGACTATAGATAAATTAATTGCTTAGATATGAATGGTAAAATTATTTTCTTCTCAATAGAAGGAAAATGAAATAGAGAATCTATATGACCTAGGGACTGGAAAAGACTTCTCAAATAAGACCCCCAAAGTATACACCTTATAATAGGTGAGTTTGACTATCTAAAAATTGGTTTGAATCAATGTGGAGTGTTGTAGATAGATATTAACAGATGAACAGATGTTCAAACTCAATTTTATCAGAAAAATGCATAGTTAAATACCTATAAGATAATACTTTATGCCCATTTGAAACAAAAATTTGAATATGGATGATATCTAATGTTGCCAAAGATGTGAGTACACAGGCACTCTTGTGTGCTGTGGGTGAAAGTGTAATTGTCTCCTGGTAGATTCTACTGTCGCTTCCACTATCACTCAATGACTCAGTGGCCTTATGTAAGTCTGTCTCCCCTTATACTCCTCAAAGGTACTCCCATTTCTCCATCATCTCTAGATCTCAGTGCTTGGAAAAGACCCAGCAGATGATTAGTGTGCAGCGCATATTTGTGTACCAGTGAAAGGAGGGATTGCTAGCTTTCATTTTTTACAGTTCCATTTTTTGTTTTCAACAACTAAAACATCAATCAATTCCTGTTTGAAAGAATTAATCATAAGGATTGAAATCTTTACTTCTTTACTTTACAAAAACTATGGAGCATTTTAGTCCTTACCTGGAAGAAAAGTAATGTTAATCTCTGTCTAAACATGGGCTGCAAGCAAGGTTAGATGAATATAACCAAAAAAAGCACACATTACATAATCTGGATCCTCAGAATCATTATTACAAAAATAACTCTCAGTTCTGCATTCATATTGAGATGATTAGCCATATTCTTTCTCCTTTCAACCTAAAATGCTGGTACTTTTCTTTGTAATTTTCTAGAAGATCAATAGTGGCTATGTTAAGCATGAAATTACATCCAGAACTGTCCTGCAACTGCGAGGTATAAAAACACACAAAAGTCTGGTTTCTACCATTGGAACTCAATAAATTTTGTTGGTATATATTGAAGTATTCAGGAATGATTTTAATTTAGATACCTCCTAATGCTACCACAGCTTCTCTATATTGTGCATCTATTTCAGAGGGTGAAATATTTCTTTCTCTCTGTCCACTTCTGAACTTATTTTCCTTCGAGGAAAGAGGAGTGGTTCATGTGTAGTTCAGATTTAAAGACACAGATTAGGCTAGATTTACTAATGGATGTCTTCACTGCACTATAAATGTCAGGCCTAAGTACACACGGCCTTTCCTAGCTATCCCTTCCATGTCTGAGCAATCTGATTTTGGTTTTACATCATATAGTAAACCAGGATATTGGAAGGTTTATACACTTGAATGATTCGAGTTTGTTCTTCAAAAAAGCAGTGTACCTTTTAACTCAAGTTCTTGTATTCTAAACCAGCTCCACCAAAACTCTGCATTATTATTAGGGACAGCTACCAATGAGGTGGTAATCCCTATTTCCAGAATCTACTGGGAAGCACCAAAGATATGTTTGTGAAGATAACCCTGGGTTCTCCAAAAGGGCACTTTAACAATCCCACCTTGATAACTAATCCAAGGACCAAGTTGCCAAGGACCTTGTTGCATTGCAAACTTTACTCATTTTATCATTTTTAATAATCATCAAAGCTTTGAAAAATGAGCTTAGCCAAGGTTTTGCCTTTCTTATCCAGAGATCATGGTAGCAAGCAACATAAACGACTCTGGAAAACTTATTCAGAAAAGGAATATAAATGTGAAGCAGCCTGAAGAACCAGGTTCTGAAAATGAACTGGTGCCACTGGAGGCTAGATGACAGAAACCTCAAAGATTGGCTGCGACTGGCTGTTGCCCTGGACACCACTGCCAAACGCTACTATTGAAAGAAATCACTGCATCCGGTGATTTCTCGGTGCTACTGCCCTGAACTGAGTGCAGTGCCTTATAATATTGCTTTAGATATGATCTCCACTGGGAGAATCAGGGCAGAGGTTCCAACAGGGTAGAGAGCAAGTATCATTATCCTTTAATTTTTTGAGATACAAATTGACTAACACCCAGACTGTGGCAATAAGAGAATATTTATAAATAGGGAAGTGAGTCAAGTACTATATTGGTGAAAGCTTACTGAACTTGTCATAGAAGAATTAAGTCACTTGTCAAAGACACAATATAGTAGGTGACAGAACTGTGTTTTAAGATTGTTCTCTTTTTCTTATGTTGCCTCATAAACAATGAAATTATAATAAAAATGAAGCAAAATATTAAAAAGGCTTTCAAAATTGAAATGCTATAATAAACGGCAAATGTTAATAGATATCAGACGCCTTCAAAGTTAGTTTCTAAGCCTCCCTTCTTGTCCTTTGCACACATCACTTCCTCCCAAGAGTTCATTCCACTTATTTTACCTATGCAATATCATTTTGCACATGATAGTCTAATATCGGTCTTTCCTTTGAGACTCCAAATCCTCAAGAGCTTTGGCAAATCGTTATTCATATGTGTATCATAGAACTGAACACACACTGTTAAACACTCAATGAAATTATCTTGAATGTACTAGCTAATAAATGAATGAAAGAAAGAATGAGTTCTAGAAAGTCACCTTGAACTAGGTCATCAGCCATCAGGTCTTGAAGAGAGAGTAAAAGGAATTCATAGATGACCTAGGTAATATCTTAAAAAAAAAAAGAAAGAGTAAAGAAAAATTTAATGTTTTTGTATGAGTTAAACTGAAAAAACAATTTGCCATTTGCTTTGTGTCTGGGTAAATTGAAAGGCTAATAACAAGGACAGCTGCGTTTCAGATGTTGTGAAAATATAACTGAATAATCAGACAGTGCCTAGGCTGGGTGGCTGTAAACAAAGTCATAAAATGGGTCAATGATTTTGTAACAGCCAATACACTCAAAGTCATTTTTATGAAGAGCATTATAAAGCCTTTAATATTTTAAAACCTGTCACACCCTAAAATTTAGATGTGTTTAAATAATCTGCCAAGCATTCAGTGACTAGGTCAATAATGCTTGGATGAAATGCATAAAGAAATGTCAGATTTTTCCTCTATATTTTTTCTTCCCACCTTAGGTAAAAATGAGTTTTAATTCAAAAGAAGTGGAAAGAAAACATTCAATCAAGTCCAGTTGGATAACAGTCATAGGGATTAGAATTGCTACTTTAAGCAAAACTCTATTTTTATAGCACCACAGAATAAAACATACCTGGAAAAAAAGCTTTATTTGTGAAGAACACTTCTAATCATTGAGAACACTTCCAATAGAATCATATTCAATGACCATCCAAGAAGATATTAAAATAAGACTAATATAAATAGCAACAGGGTTGCTCACTAACAAGCATTATAAAATGCCAGAAAAGTCACTTATAGTCTTAGACTTAATTTTATAACATAGAGAAAATTATACATGGAGGGGAATTTATGACGAAGCTTGCTTTCCTCCCATTCGCCTTCAAGTCAGAATTGAACACTGTCTTTTGCTAGAAATATGAGTAATGAGTATTTAAAGATGTATTTTGACACAAAACAGAGTAATGGAAGTGGGTGAGCAATTTTCTATGCTTGGCTCAGAATATCACTGTTCCATTTTTTCTAGTGTTCACTTTACTTCCATTTTTTTCCTAAAGAATTGCACACATTCTGTATGGTACTTAGCCAATTTGGGTCATACTTTAGTTGTGGAAGCTTCACAGAAAGCATTTAGCAATAAAAGATGGAGAAGAATTGGTTATTTTTGAAACAATGTTGCTCTGCTTTATGAAGTGGTCAATATAATAAGAGGGTTCTTATTTTGTCTTTTTGATTAAAGAAAGCTGGTATTCACACAGTTGGAGTTTCTTCCATCTATCCATACCTCACACATCCATTCCTCTTTATCCATCAGTCCAACAGATGTTTATTGGATGTTGATTATGTGCAAGGCATTACAAATTGTAAGAGGTACCAAAACGAGGTTGTGTAGAGGAGTCAGCATGTGCGGTGGTCACAGCATGGCATCTGGAGCCGGGTGCCTGTGTTCACAGCCTTGCCAGCTGTGAAATCTTGAGAAGTTTTTCAATCTCTTTGGGCTTCATTTCTTCATCTGTAAAATAATATCTCATAGGTTGATGTGAGGATTGTATAGCCTTTTTTTTTTTTTTAATTTCTGAAGCACTTAGGAAAAAGTGTGTGCCAAGCATATGGGGAACACCCCGTATGCAATAGTATCATTCCCTGGAGGATCTCAAATATTTTGCCTGAGTTTTCTATTTTATGGAGAGAATGACAATTTTCCAACTCAACAAAAAGGTTTGAACCAAGAATAGATTAATTTCAAGGGGTGAAAAAGATGAATTCATGCTTTCTCCAGGACTTGAGATTTTCTTTGTTCAATGCTGGGGATTGAACCCAGAACCTTGGGCATGTTAGCCAAGTGCTCTACCATTGAGCTATGACCCCAGGCCCAGTGCTGGAATGCTATAATGCAAGACTTTTGTCTTCCCCAGACACAACCCAGTCTAGGGAGCTTGCAAGTCAGAGTCTCAGTCTGCTGGTTTCTGACACCCAGTCTTGAACAGTAAAGCAAAGAGTGAGATCTCAAAATGATTTCCCCATCTCCAGCTGGTATGTGGCAGAGAAGGGCAACACCAGTCTGATGAACTTCAGCCTCCTTTATAGTTGGGTCAGTAAACATGAGTTTTCTGGTGGGCATGCTTCTCTTTCACTGGGATCAGCAAGCACTCTGAGGGCAACTCTTCATTTAGATTTAACTACTTCTCTGGCCTGTGAGGACTGGATCTATTACTTCTGCTCTCAGCCTCAGATAAGGTTCAGATGTGAAGAAAATCTTGCAATCACTTCAGCTATACTGCTGAGAACCTGTACCATTTTCATGGTCCACACACTGAATTGCAGCTCCCTGGTGCCCAAATCAACCCTTTGAAGACTGCAAACTGCACTTTTAGCAATACTCCAGGGGCCTACTATAAGCATATTTAGTTTTTTCAGCCTTGATCTCAGGACTACTGAGTTATACTAATCTGCAAATAATGTACACTAAAACTTCATCATAACAAACTTGAAAACTACAACAAAAAAGGTTGAGTTGAATTCCTTTGATGCTGTACTTTAGGAATTAAATAGTTTATTAAATATGCCATGTAGCAGAGTATGCATTTATAAAGTTCTCCATGACCAACTCAAGGAATTAAATATAACAAGTAGAACTTAATAAATATATTAAATTTCTGGCTTTGTGCTTAAATACTAAAAATCTAAGTGCATAAATGTTGGAAAAGGGAAATGCCTGTTAACAGTATGTATGAAAAATTTTCCATTTTTGTATGCCAGTAAATTTAATTCTAGTCTGGAATGTGATTACATAGTAGACTGAATAATGGCCCCAGTGATATGTAGATCCATCACTCTATCTCTGACTGTTAACTTTATATAATAAAAAGGACTTTGTAGATGTGACTACATTAAGGATCTTGAGTTAGATTATCCTGGATTACACAGATGGACCTCAAAGGTAAATTCTTTTTTTTTTTTTTAAGAGAGAAAAGGGCAATGAGAGAGAAAGAGAGAATCAATTTTATTTGGTTTTTCATGTGGCTTTCATTGCTCCAACTTACTTCGTTGTGTATGTGGTGCTGTGGTTTGAACCCATGCTCTTGCACATGCAAGGCAAGGGCTGTAACTGCTAAGCCACCCGCTCCAGCACTCAAAGGTAATTCTTATAAGAAATACCTTATAAGAAGAGAGAGTGAAAGATATGACTACCAAAGAGTGAAAATATGTTGGGACAATATAAGCAGGGCAAAAAAAAAAAAAAAAAAAAAAAAAGGCAATGCAATGTGAGAAAGGGGCCAAAGCCAAGCCCTGCAGGCAGCTTCCAGAAGCTAGAAAAGACAAGGAAACAGATTCTCCCTAGAGACTGCAGAAAGAACCAACCCTGCCAACATCTTGATTTCAGCCCCATCAGACCTATTTTGGACTTCCAAAGATGTAAGAGAATAAATTTGTGTTATTTTAAGCCATTAAGTTTGTGGTAGTTTTTATAATAGTCATATGAAACTAATGTAGATTCAAACTATTTTGATGGAGCCACATTTGAATTATCAAATTGTCTTAGGTCCATACACAAGAATGGGCATTTATTGAAGTGACTCAAATTTATAGGAATTTTGAAGGTAACTGTTCTTACCTAAGAAGCAATAGGAACTCTAGACTTCAAATATTTTGAGCGTTATGTGGAAGAGGAATTAAACTTGGCCTGAATGTACCTAAAGGATGGAACTAATATCACAGTTCTGGTTTTCCATTAATTTACATAATTATTTGTTAAACTGGTTTCATCTGCATGATATCAGAGATTAGATTTGATCAGCATTTTATTTCCAGTACCTAACATGCATAAAAGTCACTAAAGAAATGGTAGCAGACTTCTATACTTTGAAAGCATCCCCACAAGTCTCACAAGTTGGAAACTTAGTCCACAAACTCATATGTTAATGGTATTCGAAGGTGAGGCCTTTGCAAGTTAATTAGGATAAGATAAAGTCATGAGGGTGGAGCCCTATGTTGGTGTTAATTGCTTTATAAGAGGAAGAGAGATCCAAGCTAACACTCTTTGTCTTGCCATGTGATGCTCTCCACTATGCTAAGACATAGGAGGAAAGCCTTCCCCAGGCCAAGTGCCATGTTCTTGAACTTCCCAGCCTCCAGAACTGTAAGAAATACATTTCTTTATAAATTACTCTGTCTCAGATAACTTAGTATTACATCAGTAAAAAGACTAAAGCACAGAAAAATTTTAAAATCCTGCATTGTGGGAGTTAGAGTACCGATAAGTTGTTTATAAAAAAGAGAGTCAAATAACATTGGTTTAAATAGGATAGAAAATTATTTCCATCTTTCTAAAGGGCCAAAATAGGGGTGAATATTCCAAGGCTGGAAGGTCCTCTCTCTGTACCCAGGTTTCACAGCTTCTTCCATCTTGCTTCTATGCTATTTCCTAGGACCATGTTTTTGTCTTCATGGTTTATTCTTGCTCATCTCCACACCTACCTTCTAGCTGGTGGAAAAGATAAAGTGGTAGGCATCTATGTTACCAAGGAGGTGGCACAGAAGTTACATACCTCACTTCCATATGCAGATCTCCAGCTCAAACAACTAACTATAAGACTATAGAACATATTCTGTAAGGTTTGTGGGAATGTGTCCAGTTAAAATTTGGGTGTGCATCAATAGATGCACTTTAAGGGAAATGGAAAGCTAGGTAGTAAGGTACAGTCGGTTTTTTTTTTTTTAAACCAACTCAGGAGCAGGAAAGTAAAAAGAGATTTGTATTCTTTTGTTTCATTTTTTTCCAGGTTCTCCCTTTCTTTCCTTAATTTTTTTCCTTCCCTTTTCTTTTAAAATGGTCTCCAGTAGGTAATATTTAAGTGATTTTTAGGCTAATTCTATTCATTAATTCATGTTATTTTTAATGAAGCCCAAAGTGATATTCATATTTTCTATCACAATAATAGCAATGTAATGATGACTAAATTGTCACCATGAAATATATTTAAACTATGTAAATTGCTGTAATTAACCATTATTTTATATTACTAATCCAGTTGCATTGACAACTTTAGAATAGTAATTCTGTTTAATTGCATGCAAAATTGTTTTTCAGAAGTGTGAAGTTCTGTTAAAATCATGAGACTTGTCACTAATTGATGTAAAGACTTGCTGATGAAATTTCTACCAGATAGTCTAATGGGCAGCAATTATCATTTGGATCCTTTTATAATTTACCTATTTATAATTAATGAAATAAAGTAATGATGATGAGCAGAGAAATAAAAGCTGAACACATTTGCAGTGATGGGCTTTTTGGTAAATTCTCTATTTTGAACTTTTGGAGAAAATTTTCGTACATTTAAATTGCAGTTGGTATATTCATATCCTCTCTACAGTTCATTTTTAGCTCTATCTTCAAAATACATCCAAAGTCTGACCCCTCTGACCACCTTCACAGCTTCTATTCCCTGCTCCATGTCACAATCATCTCTGACCTGGGCCATTATAGAAATCATCTACCTGAGCTCTCCGTGTAGTAGCCAACACAGTTTTTTAAATATGTCAGACCAAGATCCTACCATCGTACTGAAAATAACATCCAAGGTCTTTTCCATGGTCTGAAAAGCTCTATGGTATTAGTTATCAGTTGCCACGTAGTAAGCCACCCTCAAAACTTCCTGCCTTAAAGCAACAGTAACTATGCATCATTTCACACCATTTGGATGAGTCAGAAATCTTGGAGATGTTTAGCTGGGGTGGGTTTCACTCACTCATTACATTTCCTCTGCTCTTTTAATCCTCATTTGAGTCTGAAGAACATTTGAAATGATCTTGAGAAAGTATGACATTACCCTTGGGAGAGAACTCGTTTGGAAGTTTGGAAACCTCCGCTCAGTTTACAAAGCATTAAGTGACATGGTCACAGTCATGTGTTTCACTGCTTATACCCCTCAGTGCTACCTGCTCCTAATACAGACTGCCTATTTCAAACCAAAATAGAAATTTTCTTTCTGTGAAGCAATTAAATGGAAGTATTTTACTTAGGCTTCTTCCTAAAATATTGTTGTATCAGTAGCTAAAATATGCCTTTGAATATGATAGGAAGTTTGACTTTTAAAGGTAATCTTACTCAGTCTGGAGTGACTGACTGGTACATACATCAGTTCTATCTTCTCCTCCAAAAACTAAGCCAGGAAAAAAGGAGAGCTAAGAAAGAAGGGAAAGTGAAGAATAGGTGAAGGAGAATTCTGGTAAATAAAAAAAAAAGTTCTTAAGAATTATGGTTATAGCCCATAATAAGTGGACTTAAAGTCATTTACATACGTGGATTTCAAAAGGATCTCACTAAAAAGGCACTCACTTCCACAAGACAGAGCTATGCTAAAGAGGCAGGGACCTGGTTTGAACCACTATAGAATTTATTATAATGCTCCTACTTCCCTCTGTCCTGATTGTCTTAGGTAGCTTCTCCTCCTTCATCATCCCTAGATAAGGCCTAATGGAGATTGCCTTCACAGATGAAGAGCAGCCATGTGATGGTATCTGGAGGGATCTGAGCTCTCATGAGTGGGATTAGTGCCCTCATAAAAGAGACCTAGGAGAGCTTCCTTGACCTGTGAGGTCACAGCAAGAAGATGGCAGTCTATGAAGCAGGAGGCTTGTGCCCTCATTAGTCACCAAATCTGCTGGAACTTTGGTTTTGGACTTCTCCACCTAAACACAATGAGAAACAACTTTCTGCTGTTTATAAACCATCTAGTTTATAATGTTTTATAATAGCAGCCCCAATAGACTAAAATTATATCACCTTTCACAGTGCATATCTATAAATGAAAAATAGCATTTATATCTCCAGATCTCTAGTATGGGCCAGAATTCAGCAAAGTGAAATAGAAATAGTCTTTTCATAATTTGTAGGTTCTTATTTTATAAGGCATAAAAATAGTCTTTAAGATGGAATGGGGCACAAATCTTGAGGATGATTAGACTGCTAAAGTTAAAAACAATCTACAGTGTGTAATATTAGTAGCAGTAACAGCCATCATTGTTACCTATGATGAATATTTATAGACTGTTCAGTGAACATAGGGACTTTTGTTCTTTAGAAAATCCCTTTATCATAATAGAGTCATTTTCTAAGATCCACTAAGCAGTGTCTCTGAATTCCTTGGAAGATTTTTAAAAACACATGTATCTTTTCTTCAGGATTTGACAGACCTGATCCCTGTGAGTTCTCTGTTCTGGTGACCCAGTGGTGACAGGGAAATGTCTCATATATCCTTTCCCATGTTGAGATGGAAAAATATTGATTGTAGGTTTCTACAACTAAAGAAACTGCTCCTTTTGTTGTCTGTTCTGATATAGCGGTTTGGGTCAGTTAATTTTTCAAGGAGTGGCGTTACATCCAGTTCAGTCCTGTGGGAACATAGTCAATGTACAGATTGCAGATATCCCGGTTTCCAAGACACTGATTGGTGCCAATTTACAATATAAATGTCCAGCAGACCTCCTGTTTTAAACAGAGCTAGAATGCTTCTCCTTTGCCTCAGCTTATCTGGCCCAAAAACTAAAAACTGAACTTAGTCTTTGAAAATTCAAATCAGGTAAATATATGAAGAAACTGATATGGTGCATTCCAAAACTAGCCAAAATGATAAAGAATTAGTCACTGGTATTCAGTGTCAATTTAGTCAGCCCTCTGCCTCCAGGGGTTCTGCACTCAGAGATTCAAGCAACTACAGACCAAAAATAATAGGAAAAAAAATTTCAAAACCTTCCCAAAAGCAAAACTGGAATTTACTGCACATCCAGTACTAATCCATGTATTGAAGTGATGTGTAGACCCACCCTCCTGTAGCCGTCCAACAGTTCTCAGATTCTCTGTCTCTCTCCAGCCCTCAATGAGCAATGTTTACCTCTCATTTCATTCATGCCCCGTGAAGTTAGGCCCACAATGGTTGCCTCTGTACTGAACATGTACAGACTCTAACTTCTTGTTCTTATTCATTCAACAGAAGAGTATAGCAACTATTGACATATCATTACATACCATGTATTGGGCATTATAAATAATTCAGGAGTGATTTAAAGTATATGGGAGGATGTGCACAGGTTATAGAAAACATTCTATCATTTTATAGAAGGAACTTGAACATCTACAGATTTTGGTGTCCATGCTGGGTGAAGGGGGCATTGTACCAATTCCCTGTGGATACCGATGGGCAACTCTGTACTGCCCTCTTGAGAACAGCTAGTTTAACCTAGCTAATCTTTTCTTCTTGCAAACTATCCTTATATTTTTCCAAGTCATTTTGGAATACATACCCTATACCCTCACTCCTCCCCACTCTCTTTTGCCAATTGCAGTGTACATACATACTGTCTTCTCAGAATCTACTCAAACCCTTTGTTCTTCTTTTTCCTTCCTTTTCTTTTGTTTCTTTTTTTATTTGTTTGTTTGTTCTGGGAATTGAACCTAGGGGCACTTAATCACTGAGCAACATCCCCAGTCCTTTCTACTTTTTATTTTGAGATAGGCTCTCACTAAGTTGCTGAGGCTGGCCTTGAACTTGCAATCCTCCTGCCTCAACCTGCTGAGCTGTTAGAATTATAGATGTGTGCCACCACACCCTGCAAACCATTTGTTCTTAATCAAGCTTTTAAAAAATGCATTGCACATTGATTTTGCCTGGAATATCTTGTTTACCTATATTTTCTGAATTAAAGAAACATGGACTAATAAATACTAGATATTTAAAATCATTAAGTTGACATATTCATTTTTCCTCAAATGATAAATTGTGAAATATTTTCAAAGCAGGAGCTCATAGTACTTTTATAATTAATTATACTATTTTACTCATATTCACATATATCTCAAACTAAAGAATTGTGTATATAATTAACTTGTGTACTTAAAATGTGCTGTGACATAAAGTCCTTAATATAAACTATTTGTAACGTTTACAGAAAAGTTTAGTGTTACTCTGCAGTTAAAATTTTGTATCAGCTTTCATCATCACGTATAGGAATCAGTAGGGCAGGAACCTGGATTCAAACTTAGAGGTATGATTTGTTTGTTACGATCAAATTACTTGATTGAGGCTTTCAGTACCTCAGTTTCCATTCTGATAAAGAAAACGAGTAGTTTCCTTTTATATTCATTTTTAATACCCACATTTTAAAATTTTTACCTGCTTTTTTATGCCCTCTTTCAATATTCACTTTACTGGATTGTTATGTGAACAATCCATTTATCTTCTCAACAGCTGGTTTTATTTTATAACATGTCATAGGTTAATAGGAGATCTTATTTTAATGAATGAATATTTGAGAATGATATCATATTCCTAATGCAAAGATAGATTTTACATAAGGACCGTATTTTTCTTACTGGCATAATGGCATCAAAAGTGGAGGGAATTAGGTGGAGGATTGTCCCATTTCTCTATATAGAAATCAAACACTCCCCTTGATTTCAGTTTAGTACAGACTATCTGTATCCTACAACTTTGTAGGGATGATTTAAATACTGAGATGGTAAATACACCATGAAGTGAGTTTTGGGGAAGAACTCAGAGGATGGAATCAATAAATCTTAATTTTGAGGGGTTCTCTCTTAAAAGTTGTGTAATTTGGGGACAAAATTATTAAATTCTAAATATGGTAATGAATTTAGCACAGGACATTCAGGTAAGTGGCAGACACAGTAGTAGTAGTTATGGTACTATATGTTTTATCCTTAAGAAACAGAAACTACAATCCATGTTAGATACATCACAGGATGAAATAGGTCAATATCATGTTAATTTTTTTGTTTTGTTTCTGTGGGTTTTGCTGTGGTGATTTAGAAAGGGTTGATATTGAATAGTTTACTTCCAGGAAAACACTGTTGACTGATTTACAACAGAATCTTAATCTTGGAAAACATGTCTTTTGTCTGGGGTTTTCTAAAAAGCATTATAGTATATGACTCTCAATGTGTCATTCAAGAAGGCTTTCCTAAGCAGCTCTTTCAAGTGATCCTAATTTGGCATGTGTCACAGCCCATAGAAAGGTGTATGAAACTGTATCACTTGTAAATGAAATCTTAAGAAGCATTTCTAAGGCGCAGGATACATGCCTTCAAAGACAGTGAGTCATATCCCACATATGCAATGATCCCTTAGTCCAAACCTACCATCCCATGTTCAAGAGAGGAGCTGTGCCAATGATTCATTTGCAGGTTCAAAGTTTGTTAAAGAGGAATGCTGCTTTGAGAAACTGGCTTTTGTAAGTTGTTAGAATAAAATCTCAACGATTGAGAGGCAATGTTGAGCGTTGACTATAAGCAGGAGTTCCAAAACTGCACTGCTCGCTGCCCTGCTCCTAACTTACAACCCAATGCCTACCTGCGTTACATCTGCTTATGAAGCATATCCTTATGATGCTTCTACATATTTTCTTGCCAAAATCTTTGCCACCATTATAAGGACCAGCAGTTATCATGATCGAGTAGCTGATGTTACTGGATGTTTGGTTGTCAAATGTACAGAAGAAGCTTCTATTTTTCATCGCAAGGAAGTTGCAGTAAAGTGTTTAAAGAACCAACTAATTTCTGTTTTAATTAGGAATTAATTAATTAGGAATTAATTTCTGTTTAATTAGGAATGAGTGCTCAGGGCATCTTGTTCCTTTTACGTATTTCTTGATGAGTGTTTTAGTCAAATTTTTACTGCTCTGACAAAAAGACCTGACAAAAAAATTAGGGGAAGAAAATTTTATATTGGGGTTCATAGTTTCAGAGTTCTCAGTCCATATATAGCCAGCTCTAGCTCTTGGGGCTCAAGGTCAGGTAGAACATCATGGCAGGAGGGTATGGCAAAGGACAGCAGCTCAGGACATCACACAAAGAAAAGGAAATCCCATACTTCAGGGACAATATATAAACCCTAAAGGCATGCCCCGATGGCCCACCCTTCCCATGCATCCTAACTACCTATCTACAGTTACCACCAATACCAGTGGATTAACACATTGATTAGGTTAAAAATCTCATAACCCAATCATTTCACTCTTAAATTTTCTTGCATTGTCTCACACAAGAGCTTTCGGAGGTCACCTCATTTCTAAACCATAACTGATTAAAAATGCAGGATCAAAGGAAATTGATATTTTTAGTAATAAATGTTTTAAATGTCAATAACAAAAAACGGTATAAAAATGAAATTAAAAGCTATTTTTCTAGTTTATGAGACAAGCCTCATTCAAGGAAAAATAGTGATGCTTGTTTTATGTGGCTAGAATAACAGAAATGTGACTCTTACTCCCTTCTGACATACATTCACTGGCCACAGGTAAACTTTGTGTCTGAGTTTGCTCTTATAGATAAAAGTTAGTATTAATACAGCCTCCTGACACAAAGCCTGATTCATATCCCTGTGTTTGATTCTAATTCAAGGTAGCTTCAGTGACCAATAACTCATGGAACCACTACCATATTAAAACATGTTTCCAGTGTGAAAAATAATATACCACTATTTTAGAAAAATTATGAATGACTGAAAAGTGCAAAGGAAATAAAACTCATGTATTGATCTATCATCTAGAGATTATTTCAATATTGTATTTTGACATATTTTCTTTCTAATCCTTTTTAATGAATGTACATATATATCTTTTTAAAATTTATGTCATGCTATGTCTTTTTTTTACCTTGATGTGATATCGTATGAATTTTCTATTGTTATTAAATATTTTTATAATGATTTTTACTAGCTGGAGAATATTCATTATATAAATGATTACAATTTACTAAACTTTTTGATATCATTAAATTTTCTCCATTGCACATAATGCTATAGTGAATAACATGAAAAAAAATCTTTCTAACTCTGATAATGTCTTTGAACTTTTCTAAAAGCTCTTAAAAGTGAAATTATTATGTCAAGAATTATGTAGCAATCATTGTTCAGACTTACACATGAAATGCTGCTCCTTTGTGTATCTCTTTCTAAGGCGTATCTGTTTTGGATAATTCAGCCACACAGAGAAAATATATTATAAAAGGACCAAAGGGAAAATTTTTCCTTATAGATCACGACCAACTTTTGCAGTCACCTCTTTAATCACTTCTCCCTTGGCTGTATCATAAAGTATTTGATGCCTTTAAATATGAGTCAGGCTTATTTAACTTGACAATAACAAGAGAGTTTATACTGATTTTCAAAGGCTGTATTAAAAATATCGGGGCATGAATGTAGAATGTTTTACAAAGGTTGGTACATATGTGTGCCTATTCAGTCTAATTCCTAAATGCCTCACCAATGTAAGGAAGAGTCAAAACCATTACCAATTAACCCATTTAAATTTGGGTTATTTCCTCTCCAGCGCCTCTGGATTTGGGAAACATGTGCATAGACTAGTTCCTATGACTTCTGTTTACTGGTTTTTCTATCAGATGGGCCAGGATCCATTTTTCTCAGGCATTGGCAGGTTATCACTCCCTCCTAGTCTTGATAGGCAAAGTGGTCCACCCTGCCTGGGGGAAAAGGGCTGGGCTATAGTCTTTCTTTTCTTTTTCAAAGGATCTTGGGATAATAGGTGCTAGCCTCACAGATTTCTTTTCATTGTGTAAATTCTACCCATGCTTCTTTGGGAGGCAGGGTTGTAAACTGTGGTTAATCAGTGTCTCTTGTACTCTCTACCTAGATTAAGGATGCTAGTTTCACTGAACATTATGATCATGGACAAATTGCTTAACCCAAAACCAAAACTATGCTTTAATTTTTCATTTTCACAAGAAGAATTATGATAATGATATGTGATTAGGAAATTTACTCTGAAGAATAAGCATGATAGATCAGTGTCTGCTGTGTGATAATTGCTTAATAAAAGTCAAAGTAAATTATGGAAGAAATAGAAACAATTCTTAGTTGTACTTTTAGAAATATAAGCAATTTGAAGTCAAGTTTATGTCTTTTTTAATTCAGAAATTTATGTGTTGAACAATCAAACAAGCTTCTAATGAAATAATATATAGATATATAAATTCTGAAAATTAGATTTACCCCGAAGATCCTCCCCCAAGTACCCACCCTTATCCCTCCCCCCACTTCCCAATACATCTCTACAAATGCCTTAGGTTGTATGACATTACACATTATCCAGATTTAAAACATATAATCCATGCATTCATGCATGTACTTTTCATTCAACAAATATTGCACTCTGCTTAGATTTGGGATAACAAAAGGTAAAACAATGAGATTATGCACGTACAGAATTTAACGCAGAATCTGTACTCAACAAATGGCATTGTGATTATGGTAAAATTGTGAGTAATTCATAAGTATGTTACAAATAAACATGATAATAGACACTGTGAATTAAAATTGTTCATCTATACCAAAAATGATTTCAGAATAAACTTGGACTTGAAGAAGGATAGATTTAGTAGAAGTAGGAAACTTTGAACCTTAGTGGGTACTGTTCAGCCCAATTATTAGTGTACAATACATTTTAATTAAGTTGATGAATTTCAGAAGGGGGGAATATCTGTATATTTGTTTTATTGAAAGGATATATTTATTTGCTGCAGTCCTTGATTTGTAAGACTTTTTTGCAGATAAACCTGTGGGATGTAGAGAGGAAAGGAAAGGTATTGGGTGCTCTGTGGGGACTATTTCCACAAGATCAATGCACTTTTTAAAATGAATACTAATGGGAGCCCTAAAGATAGAACATTACAGAAAAGAGCAGTCATGGTAAAGAGTACCCAGTATATTGCTATCTGGTAGTCTTCAAGGCAATTTTATTTTGCTTTATTTTTTCTAAGGGAGAGAAAATCAAATTTATTTATTTATTTTTTCATCTGGCCTTTGTTTCTCTGACAGTTGTGTATGTGGTGCTGGGGTTTGAACCAGGTCCTTGCACATGCAAGGCAAGTGCTCCAACTGCTGAGCCACCACTCCAGGTCTTTTGAAGGGAACATTTATTGACATGGTAGAAGAAGAGAAGTTTATCTGGATGTAGTCTTTGTAAGAATTTAACCCCAAGCTAAAAATATTGAGTTTTCCTGACAAAGTAAAATAAAAATAATTACATAATCCAACATGGGGATATATAATTGCTTTGGCATTAAAGTTTAAAGGTGAAGTAACATTGATCAAAGTAAATTAAATAGAACTTTTTAAAAATTTAATATATATAAGGCTAAATTTCTAGGAAAATAGTTTAGATACTAACAGATTGGTCTCAGATGAAAAGATTCATTGGATGTTCTAATTCCAGCATGCAATTTATAAAATTTTTCCAAATTTTATAATTGATTATTATGTTTAATGGACATGGTATCGTAAACAAGGAACCAGATTCCTAGCCAGACCAAAATAAAGGACAGTGGCATTTTATGTTCATATTGATTGAAAGATGTCTCTCAGGTGTCTCTTGCCTCTTTCATGGGAGCTTAATGTCATACCTGCTCAAGTTAATGGGGCTTCCATGATCCTGTGCTTCTGAACTTTCAATATAGTCTATCAATTGTTTTGACTGATATTCCAATTGTTCTTGGTAAAGAGAACAGGATCTTCTGCCAAGTTATGCAATACCCTCCTTTCCTGCCTATGCTTGGAATGGACTTCATGATAATTCCCAGAATCCTGTTAAAGACATTTGAATGGGAAAAGCTGGATTTCGGCTTTATTCTTTCATGCACTTTTCTAAGTGTTCCTTATATAGGTAATATTTATAAAAAATTTTTTTTAATTAATCTAAGATTTTTGTATTGAAATCTTTTTGCCTATAGTCACAATTGTTGAATCATAGGACACCAACATAATTAATTATTCATATTTTATCAAATTATCTACAGTATTTTAAGTAATTATTATCACTTATGAGTACACATTCCATGCTAAATCTTTGTGGCTAATTTGAACTAATTTCACTTATTAATTATCCACCCTGTATCCACAAAATGTTAAAAACTAGATTCTGAAAACAAGACACTGATTGATATGTGTGTTAGTCAGCTCTTTGTGGCTGTGACCAAAATACCCCACACAAACAGCTTAAAAGGAGGAAACACTTTATTTGGATTGGTGTTTTCAGAGGTTTCAGTCCAAGGTCCAGTTGGCCCCAAGGTAGCTGAAAGGGTGTGGAAGAGGAAAGCTGCTCCACTCAAGGCAGCCAGGAAGCAGTGAGAGAAGAAGGGGCAAGCACAAGATGTAGCTACCCAGGGCAAGCCCCAAGCACCCTCTCCCTCCAACTAGTTTCCACCTTTGACAGTTTCCTCCTACTAATGTCACCAAACTGTTAATGCAAAAGGATTTATCCACTGAGAGGTCAGAGCCACACGGTCCAAACACTTCCCAAAAGCCCCAACTTTGAATAATGATGCACTGGGGACCAAGTCTTCAACACAAGAGCCTTTAGGGGACATTCTAGATCCAAACCATAACGGTATAGATTATAACACTTTGATTATAACATTTCTTTAGAAGTTGAATGCATGTGCATGCACACACACACACACACACACACACACATGAAAGAATATAACCTGGAAAATAGAGAGTAAGCCTTCTTTACATATTATGTTGCCAACTTATAAAATGGAAAACAATGTTGATTATAATTCATAGCTTAATAATTACTAAAATGTCAGTATAGCATAAAGCTAAGTTTCTGCTTATGAATAAGCAAAAATATTTTATAAAAGTACAAAAAGTTTCTCTGGTAACCCATTTAAAATAGAAATCAGGTTACTGAGGTTATTAAGCTTACATCATGTAAAGTTGGAGTAGTGTTAGGGTATTTATCATATTTGTTGCCCAAACATACTGAAGCCCACATCAAACAAACTGGACATTTTGAAAGACTAGTTCAAACTTGAAATCAGTAAATTTAATGATTATGCAAAATTGAATTTTTGCCTTCCAGAGAGGGTGAAAAATCAGTGTTTGTCTCTCTCCAGGTTGTTTTAGTCCCTGATATTTGGATAAGAATTCTTAACTATATTTTTATTTTTTTTAAATAGCACTCATATACTTTTTTTAAAAAAGAGATAAAGAGACAGTGAAAGAGAGAAAGAGAAAGAATCAATTTTATTTAGTTTTTCATCTTTTTTTCATTGCTCTGACACTTAGTTGTGCATGTGGTGCTGGGGTTCAAACCAGGGTCCTCTCACATGCAAGGCAAGCACCATAGCTGCTGAGCCACCTCTCCAGCCCCAGAACTCATGTACATGATACAATTGTTTTATTTTATTGGTTGGTTTTGGCTTAACATTTTTCATAAAGAAAAATGGTATTTGGTGACAAAATGAATATTTACAAAGTTATGTTAGAAAATAATTGAAAAGATACTTATCACCCAATTACTCTTCCTCTTCAGCCTTATAACAGTAAAACTGAAAAATATTCTATATATTTAATGTGGAAAGCATTATGTTTTAATATACATATGAGTACTGAAATTCTCACCACAAACTAACTGACATACTCATTACATCATATAGTTGAATTCATATAGGGTGAGAGCATTTAGGATCTACTCTCTTAGTAAACTTAAGGTATACAACACAATATCATTAATTATAGTCACCATGCCATACATTGGACCTCTAGAATTAGTTCACTCTGCAAAACTTTTCTCTGCAAAAGTTTTCCCATAGCAAAACTTTGAATCCTTTGACCAACATCTCCCCATATACTCTTCCTCTGCAACTTTGTAACCACAGTTCTAGCCTTTCTTTATAAAGATTTGAGTTTTTTAGAGCACACATTTGAGTAAGATCATGCTGAAAATTGCCTTTCTATGGTTGCTTTATTTCACCTAGCATAATGTTCAACAAGTCCATCTATATTACTACAAATGGTGGGATTTCCTTTATTGAGGCTGAAAACTGAGACTATATTCCATTTTTTGTGTGTACATATATTACATATACATTAAATTTCCATTGTGTACATATATTACATTTTATTAATTCATCTGCTGATGGCCACTTGGGTTGATTCCATGTCTTGATTATTGTTAATGATGTTGCTGCAAAGAATATGGCAGAGCAGATATATTTGATATATTGATTTTAATCCTTTGGATATATGCCCTAAGGTGGAATTACTGGATAATATGGTAGTTACATTTTTAGTTTTTTCAGGATCTTTTATAACATTTGTCAATACGGTTGCACCAATTTACACTTCCACCAACAGTGTGCAAGTGTTACTTTACTGTCACATGCTTACCTACGCTTGTTCTTTCTTTTCTTTTTGATAATAGCCATCCTAAACAGTGTAAAGTGATATCTCATTGTGGTTTGGTTTGCATTTGTCTGATGATTAATGCTGAGGTTTTTTTCATATCTCTACTGACCACTTGTATGTCTATTTTTGAGAAATGTCTATTCAGGTCTTTGTTTATTTTCCAATTGGGTTATTTCTTTTCTTGCTACATAAATGTTTAAGTTCCTAATATATTTTTTCATATGATCCTTATATATTTTATACATTAACCCCTTATCAAAAGTATGGTTCATAAGCATTTTCTCCATTCAGGGGACAGGCCTGAGGCATGGATGGGTCTGTGGGGTCCAGCCTAGCACTGGAGATCCCAGGGTTGAGCCTGGAGCCTGAGGCCATGGGGGCAAGATGACACTGGGATTCACTGGATCAGGCATTGTGCTGGGGTCCAAATAAAATGCTCACTTCATGGTAAACCCTTTTTGCAGAGATTGACTCTTTCTGTCTTATTCGCATAGGCTTGGGAGAGGGATGACACAGGAAATATGAAACTGTCCTTCCTATCTAATTCAATGGATCTTTTCTCATTTCTACACGGTACTCAGGTGCTATAAACTCTAAACTGAATTCCTTAGTCAGTGTGAAAATATTTTTGTGCCTAGTTCAACCAGATGTTTCTAGAAATTCTTATTCTATCATCTTGCTGATGTCCTGCCACAATTTATTTCTCTTTGCAGGGCATTTATTAAATTCTGAAACACTTTGCAATGAAAGATGCCTATCTAAAAGAAAGTACATGAGTAAATTCTGTACAGTTCTTTCAAGATGACTATGATTCCTAACATATTCACTTATAATAACAAAAGTAACATTACAATAATGTTTTTTCCTATTTCCCCACTTTTTTTCCAAAGACCTCTCACCTTCATCTAAAATATTTTTTATGTGATTGAGATTTGTCTCTCATTTGAATGGATATTCTGAAGGATGACATCTATGTTTTCATTAAAGGATACAAACCTATTTGTCTTGGGCTGAAAAAAAAAAAACCTTTGGCTAAAACAATGAACTGATTTTGAAATTTGAAGCCATGGCGACCATCAAGTCCCTATCTTTTATAAAGTCTAATTCTACGTAAGTTACAAACAATTTTATCTTGATTTTTCTCAACACTGCTTATGCAATTTTCCCAAGGAATGTTTGCAAACTGGTCAAGGGAAGCAAGCACATTAGAGCTAAAGCAAAGGAGAATACAATGGAATATAATTTTGGGGACAGATAACTTTTCTTCCTTATTTTATAAGGATGCAAAATTCTTCCAGTTCTATATATATACCAATAGAAGTTGATACTTTAGATGAAACATTGCTTATATAAACATCTAAATATAAGTTCTACAATAAGGATACAGTGCTAATTTACTGAAAAATCACCAGAAAAAAAGGAACAGTTTTTTTTTATATATTTTGCAATACATTAAGGAAAAGATTGACTAGGGATTTTAAGCACAAAACTGCTGTACAGTAAACCAAGAGGACTTAATTCTGTGATATGTTCAGTGAGGCTTTAGAATACTAAGGGAATGTCTGATAAAACAGGTTTCATTTTTTTAAAATAATGATAAGTATGGCAAAAAAGCACATTTGCAAAAGGTAAAATTGAAAAGGATTCAATTGGCACATGAAAATTTAATGCAAGATTTTTAACTTTTAAATGTAGAATTTTAAATATATACAAAAACAGAAGAGTGTAATATATCCACATTTGTCTATCACCCATCTCAGTGTGTATCAACTCATGGGCAACTCTACTGTGTGACGTGATTCTGTTTTTGTCTGATTTCCTCCTCCATAATAAAAAGGGTAATACAATCTTAACTTACGTTCTTTCCCATAGCAATTCTAAGCAGATCTTAGGTACTCATCAGTATTTAGTATGTGTGCCTTTAATGATAAAGACTAATTAAAAAATAAACATAAATCTATGATTAAACCAAACACAAACAGTAATTTCTTTATTTTTTAATTTTTTTATTCCATAGACTTGGCCTTACAATTAGGGGTTCATCATCAAACAATCAAGAACAGCAGAGCAGAGTAATGACAGAACAAGCCAATACTGGTGCCAGACCACGGTTCCACCCCTTTGGGTTTCCCATGGTTCTATGTTTCACTTTACTTAAGCCCCCAGTTAATTGGGCTTCTCTTGGAAGTTGGAGGCTCCCCTTGGATTACATTCACCCATTCTTCCTCTGGTCCCCTTGATGTCCTTCCTAATCCCTTCCCCATCCCTACCCCCTTCCCTACGTCCCCCAGGAATCTTAACACAGTTCCCCATGATAATGTAAGAATTCATACATGTTGAGTTAATTGTTAGGTTAGCCATCTAACAATCTGATTCTGCTTATATTCTAGCTTCCACAGATGAGAGAAAACATTCGGCCCTTGAATCTCAGAGTTTGGGATATTTCACTTAGCAAAATTTTTTCCATCTCCATCCATTTGACTGGATTCTTAATATAATGAAAAATACAGGTGATATACTTCACACATGTATTATTTATGGTTAATTTTGATTGAGAATTCCAAAAAGGGTCATCTTTATAATTTTTTAATATCTTTTATGTATCTCAATGTGTAGATTCCCCTGTGGCAGAACTTTTAAAAGGAATTCTTGTTGGTTTGTCTGAAATTAATCTAAACTCATTTCAGAAAATGTATCATATCTAGAAAAGTGAAAACAAGAGAAAGACAGGCAATTACTCAGATTCTTTTAAGTCCAACAATCTTTGCCAATAATTAAAGAAAATTTTGTAAGAGGAGGCATTACTTAATTTTGCTTACTTGGGTCTTTAGATAAAAAAAGAGTTAAGCACAAATAAACAATTTCAAACTCTACCAAATTCATCTATATATTATTTGACATGTACGTTTTAAAAAAAGATTTCTAAAGAGTGATGTAATATCAATTATATGTTTATTTGAACTTAATGTATTCTGCAAAATGTAAAAACTACATTGGGATATTTTGGAAGATTTTTTATTGTGTGAGTATGAAAGAGGCCCAGCGCAATCTAGCTTAAATTCTTATTCAGATTCCACTCTTCCTCTTTTGTGTCCTCTGCTGGGGTGGGTTGCTTCACTATGGTAGTACACTTACTGTTGGCCTCTGCTACAATCTGAACTAGGGTACACTTTATTTGAAGACTATCAGAACAGCAAAATGGGATTTGTCCTTTCTTGATGCTGGAGAACTACACTAGAACCCTGTAACTGTAAGTTATAAGGAGAAAAATTTTATATCCGTGCAAGAATAGGTTGACCAAGTTCTTGTTTGGTTTTTGGTTCATTCTTTCATTCATTTGTGTGAATGAGTGTGCCATCATGCCACTCATGTGAGAGGCTTAATAGAAAAATTTTTTCACAATTTCTTTCCACTCGATTTCATTGAAAGGGCAAAAGTATCACAAAATAGTCAATTATTGTAGCTTATTAAATTTATCTCTTAAAATGATTAATTTTAGGTAATTTCGAACAAGAAGTAACTCTTGGTTGTATGGAGATTCTGACTGAGAGACTTGTTTATTAGCTGCAATCTGTTAAAATTCAGCCAAGAGAAATAAATATAAATAGAGAGGTTCTGGGGAAAGTATCAGGCAATAACCACTGGAAGAGGGGTTTTGAAGATGAACAATTGAAGGGCAGAAGTTCCTTCTTATATCTTTATCTTGTAGAAAGGAGGTAGTGGGCATTGGTAGAAGACATTGTAGGAAGAAGAAAATCAATCAGTAGGAGATTTGAGAAGTCTACACAACGTCTTTCGCTATCAGACAGTTATGTAATTTTCATATGTAATTTTTAATATTGAATTAAAATTGGTAACAATCAATATCTCAAATATTTATTAAATTACTATTTTTTTCTCATTACGCTTTTCCTGTATTGCAGTGTGATAACTTTGGGCTAATTTCTTTCTTTTTTTTTTTTAAAGAGAGAAGGACAGTGAGCAAGGGACAGAGAGAATCAACTTTTATTGAGTTCGTCACATGGCCTTCGTTGCTCTGATACTTAGTTGCATACATGGTTGCTGGGGTTTGAACGCTAGAACTTGTGCATGCCCGGCAAGAGCCATAACCACCGAGCCACTGCTCCAGCCCTGGGGCTAATTTCTTTAAAACCATAATCAGGGATAATTCCTTTGAATTTACTTAAATATAATCACTTAATTGATTTTCTGAATAAGCAAAGAAAGTACAAACATTTATAAAATAAATCAATGATCTGAAACAGGAAAACTTACACTAGACCAGGTTCTATATTTGTTTTGTTTTTATGTTGAAAATATATAATTTCACATAATATCATTTGTAAAGTCATGTTAAATAATACAAAAAGTAACAATAGTTTTTTTTCAGTAGTGTTCATGGAAGTGTGAAATGCACACATGAGCTTGTCAAATACATAGGTGCATTTAGGACATCACTACCCAGTACAGCTTTCTACAGTGATAAAACAGTCCTAAATCTGGGTTGCTCAATAAGGAACCACTAGGCACCTATGGCTGCTGAGCATTTGAAATGTGACCAATGCAACTAAACAAAACAACTCTAAACACTTAGCAATATATCTGACAAATGACGGAGAACCACGTACACTGAAAACTAGAAAACAATACTAAGAGAAATGAATACAAGCTAACTCACAGGCCAGGATAAAACTTTGTGAAGTATTTCTCTGATAAAGGACTTATATCCTAAATAGTTAAGGAGATCTCAGATTCAGCAATCATATAATTTATTAATAAAATGAGCAAAATATTTGAAAAATTTTTCATCCAAGAAGATGTGAGTGAAGCAAACACATGAAAAGATGCACATCACTAGCATCAGGAAAGATGTTCATTCAAACTGCAGCACAGCACCCCTTCTCACGCACTAAACAGCTAGAATTAAAAAGACTGGCTGTACCGAATTTTGGTGAGAATACAGAGAAACTGTAACTCTCATGTACAACCTATAGGAATGTAAACTAACCACTTTGTCAAGCAGTTTGGCAGCTTTCCCAAAAGTTTAAACATGCATCTAAAATATGATCCGGATGTTCCATTTCTATATATTTACCTAAGAGTAATGAAAGACAACTCCATACAAGGACTTGTATATAATGCCCACAGAAGTTTTTTAAAAAATGGCTCAAAATTGAGAACAACTCAAATGTTCATTTATAGGTGATTGAATAAACAAATTATAATATATCCCTATGACAGAATACTGTCCAGAATTTGAAAAAAAATGAAGTCTTGATACATATAGCTATGTGAATGAATCTCAAAGTCGTATTCAGATATTCCTTCTGAAGATTTCAAAATTTCTCAGAAGACTCACTCATTTTCTCAATAGTGCTGTCAGGCAGGCAGGTGACAAGGGTCATTGTCTACATACTTTTAAAAAAGAATAGAGAGAGACAATAAGATACTTTGCTGACAATAGATTCTTGACCAGGTAAGAATTATAAATTAGGTGTCCTAATACTAATAATTCCATTGATCCACTAAACTGAATGGAAGATCTTTGTTGAATAAACTAATCATTGCTCATGGAAAGGATAGACAACCAAGAAGTGAATAATGCCACGTTGGAGACTGAGGCCAACATGATGCCTGGTCGGATGTCAGAGAAAAGAATTAGTGGTAAACAACTCTGTAAGAGGCCCAGCTGGCTTGTATCTTCCCGAGTAATTAGCAAACCGCCTGACCGCATGACTAAGCTATTTGGCTGATTATGTTTGCACTGTGTCCCTATTGGTTGTTGTAACAAATAAATACCAGGTGTACAGGACTAAAAGAGGAAGAAGAAAAGTTTTAGCAGTAGAAGAAGAAGACTCTAAAGCAGAAGAAGAAAAGTCTTAGCAGTAGAAACAGGGACTCTAAAGCCAAAGAAGAAAAGTCTTAGCAGTAGAAACACGGACTCTAAAAGAGGAAGAAGAAAAGCCTTGGCAGTAGAAACAGGGACTCTAGTGAGAGAAGGAGAGGAAATATAAAAGCCTTGCCTCTAGTGAGAGGAGATGTAAAAGCCTTGCCTCTAGTGAGAGGAGATGTAAAAGCCTTGCCTCTAGTGAGAAGAGAAAGAAAAGTTTTGCCTCTAGAGAGAGGGAAAAAATAAAGCCCTTGGAGAACTCAGGACCAGTGGGTCTACTTCATTCCCAGTCAACCACCAATTGAGAGCCCTCCGGTTCCTGCAGGCAGGGACAATGCCATACAAAAATTAATGCATACTGCTATGGTGGAGTCAATAGGAGAGCAAAAAAACAGGAAGAAATGTTGCACCAAAGAGCAATTTATGCTGGTAGTTGTGTTCTACATAGCATAGGAAGCAGAGAGAACAAAAGAGCACGAGGACAAAGTGATGGGGTTAGCTACCGTGGAAGAGTGCAAGACATTTCTCTAATCTCCATCAAACTTCACTCCTAGGCTGGGATCACAGCTCTCCAATAGAGCACAAGGCCCTGAGTTTGAGCCCTAGCATTGCTAAAGCAAAAAAAGTTAAAAAAAAAACCCCAAAAACATATTTCACTCTTTGCCATCCCTCTGGACTCTTCTAATTCCATCATACCTCACTCCAAATAATCTACTTAGAATTCACACGCTGGATATCAGGAACCTTGTACTTAAGACCCTATGTTCAAAGTAGGTTATTGTTGCTTTAATGAGCATGTGTTCCATTCACTTTTACAAGAATGCAAGTTACTTCAGAATAATAACTGAATCTGAATAATTTTTCTGTGGCTCCTAATTCTTCTCTATTGAATTCCAGTCTTGGAGGAGCAGCTGGGAGGAATATTTAGCAAATATTCTGCACTTTGTGAATGCTTGACATTCACCCAGTTATATTTGCCTCCATCATGCTGAGAGGCACTATGAAACAGCCTAATGTGTCTGTGTGGAGATATCTTGGCAGCAGGGATGAGGAGGGATGAGGAGGTTTATCTTTAGCACAAAATAATCTTTTGACTTGTGCACGCTTCCACAACTCATCTCAGAATTTTTTCCAAGTATGTTTTCTAGAGTTAAGAGTTTGAAATTTCCATGTTTGGGAAATTTCCAACCTTGATGCTTGAAACTCATTGACATGCAATTTTAAATTTAAATAACATTGATTTTCCTTTGATTCATTGCTTTCATAAAGAGTGTTAAGTGTCAAATTATAACTATAAATCAGTTATGCAAGCTCCGGGGCTTCACCTTTAATGACTACAACACTGTTTAATTGCTTTGCTGGCAGTCACAAACTAACCATATATTAGTCATCTATGATTGAGTTAAAATGAATTTCCTTTCTCTGATTTGTTACTAAAATTAATTTGCTGTAAAGAGATATGGGAAGACTCAACCTTACTACATTTAAAATTTAAAATTAATAATAAGTGATCTAGAGACAGATTGACTTTTACCTTGAAAAATCAGAATTGAAATGCTTCTTTACATCATTTCTGTAATATAATTTTGTTAGTCTTTTATTATGCAGACAGTGAAAATTTAAATTTTTTCTCATCAAATAAAACATAGTCTACTTTACATGGTAGTTTTAGAAAAATGTGAAAAGGTTTGCATTGAGAAACTTATGGGCGGGGCTGGAGCAGTGGCTCCACAACTGAGTGTTGGAGCAACTAAGGCCATGTGAAAAACTAAATAAAGTTATTTCTCTCTTTCTCTGTCTCTCTCACTGTCCCTCTGTCTTTATAAAAAAAAAGAGAGAAACTTATGGGCACTTTTCAAGGTGTAAAGAAAGATATGAAAATGCAGGCAAAAGAAAATCAGATTATTCTGTTAAAGGAAGAATATTTTATAAATAAATTTAAATATAATTTTGCTACTGGTTGTGCCCATGAAAAACTTAACAATAGAAGTTTATCCTCTTAGGGTTAAATTATGAAATTAACCAAGAACTGATCATGACACAAGTTTGCAAATTCTCCCTATATATATTGAACAAATACTGAACCAAGTAAAATAATTATCAGTCTAAATATATCAAAATATTTAAGAGAAGAATATCTCAATCCAAAGACAGAAAGTTTAGCAATAGAGGCAAGAAAAATTATAGTCCCAAAGGCAGATTCTGGCAGTACCTACCCAAACATGTTTTAGGGAAGAATTTGCCTTGACCCAAGAGTAAAATCTGCTCATGTCTTATTTATTCAAAGGAATTAAACGAAGACCTACTATGGCCATTGTTTAGGTTCTGCAGAAGAAACAGTGGGCAAGCAGACACTAATCCATAACATAATAAAGCTTACATCCTAGTAGAAAACAGGGAAACTTTTTTTCCAGACCACTTCTCCTGTTCTGAAACCAAGGGCCCATACAACCTTCTAGGTTTAAACCTGGTTTCTGTGTAGTTTACCTATGAAAGAGAGAGGGAAAAGGTTTTCTGGGTATCCTTGACATTTTTTTTTTCTCATAAGAGCTACCATTTGTTGGAGCCTCTAAGAATGAGCTGATCTTAATCCTGGTCTAACAGGTCTCAAAGCCCATTAATCATATATTATTCAACAATTCATTGAATGGTAATGACTGTATTTTTGTTAACAGTGGGTTTTAGTGGGTGAGTAAAACCTTGAGAGTTTGTGTAAGAATCACCTAGAAAACTTACTATTTTCTAAAATATCTGTGTCCCCTCCTTTTCCCTGCTTAATGATCTTTATTATTGTGGTAGCTAATGAATACGTTTAGGTTATTGAGTTCTCAGGGAACAGTTAGACTTCCAATTTCAAAGGCACCTCTTATGTATGGAACTTATTTTAGGCCCTTTCCACTATCATGATATACTTATCCAGAACTTAGTAGGTTCTAGGCACACTGTTCTTCTAAGCACTTTACACAGATTCAGTTTAATCCTGAAAATAACCTGGTGATTTGGAGCTATTATAATCCACTGTTTCTGGTTGAATAACCTAAGAAAATTTAAATGACTCACTCAAGGTTACATACCTAATAAGAAGCAGAAACAAGATTTGTGAACTCAGGCAAGTTTGGCTCCATAGTTCCTGTCTCCAGCTCCATGCTGCCTTGCCTTATGTTTTTATATCATTTCATGTAATCCTCATATAATTCTATAAACTAGGCATCATTGTCTCCCTATTATGGATAGGAAATGGAAACTCAAGGAGTTTAGAAAATATTTACAAATGTAATATCAACAAGGGGTGGAGATGAGATTTTAACCAAAATATGTTTTCATTTAATGCACTCATTTAGCACTCTGGCTTAAGGATCACTCTTGTGAGAATTATAGTAGCACATTAACCTTCTAAGTCAATATACTCTGAACACTGGTATACTGAAGTACTCAACCTTGTAAGCCTGTGGGTCAGATGAAACTTAATAATTTGGAGTACTAAGTGCATCCAAAAATCAACTATGAATTTAGAATATTTTCTATTTCACTTAAATATTATTGTAATCCACTTTGTTCCATTGTCCCAGATATAGAACACCTATCAAGAACTTCAATTAAGAGCAAATATACCACTTATGGTAAGTTTTTAATGATTGTTATGTTTTGAGAGTTCTCTTTTGAGAAAAGTAATAGATGGATGATTAAAGTGAAATAAAAATATTAATGATATAGTTAGTAATTGTGGACTTTGTATTTATATTATTCTTTTGCCATATATGCATTAATAAATCTCAGAGTCAATACATTTTAAAAAGAAATTAAACATATTACTCATTTTCCCTTCTCACATTTAGTAGAAAATATTTAATTTAAAAATCTTGGGCCTGAGGATATAGCTCATGATAGAGCAGGTATATAGCATGCACAAAGCCCTGGGTTCAAACCTTAGCACACACTCCCCCCTAATAAAAAACCAACAGTCAAAACAGACAAGCCATCACCATAACCATCACACAACAAAACTGACAAAAATTATTAATTAATCTAACTCCATTATTGAAAGGAATTTCTTTATGCATCCTTAAAGGTTCTCTTAAGAATCATTAAGTAGGGGCAGGAGCAGTAGCTCAGCTGTTGCAGAGCTTGCCTGGCATGCACAAGGATGCAGGTTCGAACCCTAGCACCATGTACACAACTAAGTGTCAGAGTGACAAAAACCAATTGGAAAACTAAATTTCTCTCTCCCTCTCTCTCTCATTTTCCCTCTTTTTTTTTTAAAGAACCATTAAGTAAAAGAAAAATATATTAATTAGCAGAGGAATGGAAGAAATAATCCAGAATCAATGACCAAGTTCAAAAGAGTATTTGGGGATCTCTGAATATATTAAATATAAGGAATCATTGTCTAAAGCTTTCAGGAAACTGCCTTTGATATTCCTTTCTACCAACAATGTTGGAGGAACCCTTTGAAAAGGCCATGAATATAAAAGTTACAATCATGCCTCTGGGATGGGTTTTCTGTGTGGCATAAGGAAAAGGACTTAATCTGCATTTTCAAAGAAGAAATTAATTATTAATTCATGTAGCTACACACATGTATTAAGTGTTTACTAATAATTGTGGTCTACTCTCAGAATGCTCTGTGGCTTAATAGTTAACTTAGTGGTTACAAAGTTGTGTGCATGGAGATATAGATGGATGAAACGTCTCACAGAGATAGCCTCACTAGGGTTGACCAGGTGATGTTATTGAGGTCCAGCTTCCAGTCTTCAGCCTTATATATATACCCCAAGACAAAACACCTCAGTACCAGTTGATAATCTGTCTGATGAACTAATGCTAAACAAACCTTATTCCAGACCTAACATGTAAGCAAGAACACAATCAGTTCTTTCATACTAAAGATGTTAATCCTTTTAAGTAACTAAAATGACTGATTATACTTCTCAAGCACTTTTGTCCCCAAAATGGTGATTAGACCAGAATGTCTTGTGAGGCATAAAAGAAAAGGAGCTGGATATTCCTAAGGAGGATTTGGTTAACTGAAATAACTCTACAGCAAAGAATACATTCTAGATTTCTCATGCTCCCTAAATGCAGTGCTCTTTCTTTTTCTTTGTTTGTCCCCAACTTCTGATGATGCTCTCTTACTTAGACATAAACATTTCAGATTGAGTCAAGTTACTTGTCCCGAAGAGTTGTTCTGGGGCCAGGAGACATTCTGTCTCCTCCTTTCATGAGCTGATTTAAGTTTGTTTCTCAGAATACAACCTTGCCTTCCCTCTTTTCTAATCTCTCTGGAACAACTTACTCTGTCCTCATTTACTATCTATAAAAGTTCATGTCATGGGACGGAGTTTAAAACACATTTTTTCTCTAGAATTTTCAAAGAACACAAAAATATAATTTGGAGCACATAGCTTTGTGAACCAATGAATAGAGATCAAATAATTTAAAAACTAGTCCAAGTTTGCTGCAACATTTAGACCATGAATATGGTAAGATAAATATCTGTATGTCAGTCAGAGGTGATAGCTTCCACACATCATAGACCTGGGTTTTAGAAGCAGGTCTATTAGGTATATTGGGTCTGTTATTTCCTGTGATGTTTCCTCTGAGCTGAATTGATAAGTGCAATCTGAATCAAGTAAACCACATGGTTCTGCACATTGTGACTGGAAGTGAACTCCATCTGTCCTGGAGACACAGGTGACACAACTTATTCTATTATGGCTCAAGCCCAAGATCGTCTGCAAAGAGTTCTGTCACCAGAGTCTTTGTATTGAATGTCCAATGATTCATTCAGAAGCAAGGCAGTTTTTTTCCCTAGCTACATCTCTGTAAATTCCCATGTCAGCTATTTATGAAAAAGAGTTAAATATGAATGACAAAGGGTGTAACATTTTTTTCCTGCTATACATGCCTCTCATGAAGGCCTCTCTAGTGATGGCTATTTTCTCTCCCACACCCCTCACATTACCAGGCCTGGAAAACAAGTGGGGGTCTACTTTTCACTTTAGTATTTACTCAACACCATTCTCTCTTTTCTTACAAAAAAAGAAAAAAATATCTAGCTTTAAATCTCATGTCATCTGCGTAAACTACCTGCTATCTCTCTTTAATGCAACCAGTAACTACCATTCCTGAGGTCACTTCCTCTCCTCCCTTGAGGACTTAGGACCATCATCCTCAGCAGAGCTTAATTCCTGGTGATTTTAATACATGTAAAGATGGCACTTCTATAACTTTAAACTGATGAATTCTGGACAAATTGCCCTCCAGTGATCTTTTGTTCCAATTTATCACAAACTCTCACTCTAATCAAGATAGGAATTTAGGAGTAAAGGGAGAGATATGAAGTCTCAAAAGAAGTGTACCATGAACACTGACATTCTGGAAACACCACTGAGCCACTAAAATGTGGAAAGCACCCATGAACAGCCAGGCTTGGTGGTGCATGCTTGTGATTGCAGTGGCTTGGGAGGGTGAGGCAGGTGGATTACATGTTCAAAGCCAGCCTCAGAAATTCAGTGGCACCCTAAGCAACTTAATGAGACCCTGTCTCAAAATTAAAAAGAAGAAAAGGTTGGGGAGGTCTGGAAGATGTAGACCGCAGGAGGGCTGCATATAGAATCTCTCCACGAAGCGGGACATCAACGATGGGAGAAGTGCCTTTCTGTGAAGTGGGTGAATGGCAAAATTTTTGCCTAAACTCATTAGTAGACAATCAAGGAAATTTAGAGACACAGAGGCTTGGATACACCAAATAAGGAACAAAAACCAAATAAGGACCTAGCAGCTATAGCTGCAAGGACCACAACCCAGCGAGTGGGCTGCTGGATCAGCATAGAGGGAGTGAACTTCACACATAAATAGAGTAAGAACAAATTGGCATGGAGATCAATGATATCAGAAGGGTCCCCGCTCTATGGCAGAACCCGAGGACTGCATTAGTGCACATAATTTAGACTCCTCCAATCTGGCCATGGAGAGCGGGGGTGATTGCCATCTTGAGTAGGTGGGTAGTCCAGGCAGCTGCTCCAAGAGCCGTGAGCTCAGATCAGAGGCTTCCCCAGTGGCTGCACCATCAGGCAGCTGACCACTCCAGGATCCTAGTGTTCTAACTGACTGACCCGGTTGCTTGTCGTGCCTGGTGGAGTCTCCCTACTGGTCCTGTGACTCTGGAACAGAGGCTTCCAACCCTACATCCCCAACCTGCATGCTCTGGGCTGAGTTTGCTTTCAGGACCTGACTTTGCAACACACAGGGATCCGCAGGACCTACACAAGCTGGGCGTGGCTGGCTTTCAGGTCCTGTGACTGAAGAGGACAGATCCCACTGGGTCCTTGCAGGCTGGACAATGACCAATTTCAGCCTCAGAGACCTAGGAACAGAAGTGGCACCCCAGGACCAGCACTCTCCTCTGCATGCAGACCCCGAGACCCAGGAACAGAGGTGGTCCCACAGGACCTGTGTGTTGCAAGTGGGACTTGTCTTCCAGGCCCCTTGATTTTGCAGTTGAGACTTCCCCAGAGGCAGGATTTTCTGGGCTGGTGTCTTCCTCTCAGGGTCCACCCCCTCATGCTAGGGATGAGACTGCCTCAGGCAAGTGAGGGCCTCAGGACACTCAAGTTTGGGGGTACAGCTGTCCCAGGAGAGCTCAGTTCAGGCCAGCCACTCCCCTAGGATCAGTGAGATACCCTTGCAGCTGTTCCAGGATCTGCAAGACTGCCAGTGTCTCCTGGGGTCCCAGCTGAAGCGGGGCAAGAGTTTCAGCAGCCAGACACAAAAGTGTCCAGGGCTTCAACCCAGGAAGGCCAAAAGGCTGTCACAGAAGCAGGGGCAGTGATGGACTGCACCCCCTCAACAAGAGAACAATATTGGAAGGACTCCTAGGAATCTGACTTCCAGCTGAGAAATGCAAAACACAGCCCCTCTAGCAAACTCACCCTGGAAGTTCCTCCACCCAGATGTCAGATATGAATATATACCCACACTGTATATTTTGACCTCAGTGGCAATATCTCATAACCCTCCTAAATCTCCCTTTTTTTCTTGTTGCTGTCCATTCTCACCACTCTTCTTCAATAGCCACAGCTATCAGACAAGAGAAGGAAATCAAAGGTATTCTAACAGCAGAACAGGAGGTCAAGCTAGCTCTATTTTCTGATGACATGATCCTATACATAGTAGATCCAAAAATCTGTATCAGAAGATTACTAGAGCTTATAAACAAATTTAGCAAAGTGGCTGGTTACAAGATCAATACTCACAAATCAATAGCTTTCCTCTATTCCCGTAGCGATTCTCCCAAAGAAGAAATCTGAAAATCTGTCCCATCCACAACAACCTCAAAAGGAATAAAACACTTGGGCATTAATCTAACAAAGGATAAAAAAGGCGTCTACAGTGAAAACTATTGAACATTAAAAAATAAATTGAAGAAGATCTGAGTAGATGCAAAAACATTCCATATTTTTTTGTGAGGCAGAATCAATATAATTAAAATGGCCATTCTGCTGAAAGCTCTGTATAGATTCATTGTAACCCCTATCAAGATACCAATGACATTCTTCATGGATGTAGAAAAAGCAGTTCTCAAATTCATTTGGAATAACAGGAAACCCAGAACAGCCAAAACATTACTAAGCAAGAAAGAGGAAGCAGGAGGTATTGCAATACCTGACCTGAAATTATACTATAGGACTATAGTAACGAAAACAGCATGATATCAGTATCCAAATAGACATGAAGAAGACCAATGGAACAGAATAGAAGATACTGAGACAAATTCACAAGCCTTTTACAATCTGATATTTGACAAAGGGGGCAAAAATGTACTGTGGAGGAAAGACAGCCTGTTCAACAAATGGTACTGAATAAACTGGACAGTCATATGCAGACAACTGAAATTAGACCCCTATCTCTCACTTCGCACAAAAATCAATTTGAAATGGATCAAAGAATTAAAAATTAAACCAGCAACTATATAATTGCTAGAAGAAAAAATAGGATAAACAATCCACCACATTGGTGTAGGTACCTCCTTCCTTAATAAGACTCCCCTAGTGCAAGAATTAAAGCCAAGAATAAATGAGTGGAATGTCATTAAACTGAAAAGCTTCTGTACAGATAAGAATTAGTGAAGAGTTTAAGAGAGCACCTACAGAATGGGAGAAAATCTTTGCCTCCTATGCCCCCAACAGAGGACTAATAACCAGAATATACAAAGAACTAAAAAAATTGAACACTAAAACCACAAATAATCCAATCAATAAATGGGCTAGGGAACTGAACAGAAACTTCTCAACAGAGGAAGTGCAGAAAGCCAATAAATATATGAGAAAATGTTCTATAACACTAGCAATCAGAGAAAATGCAAATCATAGCTTCACAAAGATTCCACCTCAATCTAGTCAGAGTGGCAAAATTGAAGAATATGAACAATAACATTGCTGGAGGGGTTGCGTAGAGAAAGGAACACTAGCACACTGTTGCTGGGACTGCAAACTCATAGAGCCACTTTGGAAAGCAGCGTGGAGACTCCTCAAAAAACTAGGGTTAGAACCACTTTACAATCCCAGTATCCCACTCGTGGATATTTTCCCGAAAGAGCTAGAGAGCTAGAATCGGCATACTACAGAGACACGGCTACATCAATGTTTATAGCTGCTCAATTTATAATAGCTAAGCTATGGAACTAATCCAGGTGCCCCTTGCTGGATGAGAGGATTCAAAAATTGTGAGATTATATATATATACATATATATACATATATGTATGTATATATATGTATATATATAATCTATCTGCTATCAGAGAGAATGATACCATGGCATTTGCAGCCAAATGGATGGAGATGGAAAAAATTATGCTGAGTGAAATGTGCAAAACTTAGAGACTTAAGGGTCGAATGTTTTCTCTCATATGTGAAAGCTAGAGCAAAATCTAAGACAGGTAAAAGTTAGCTAAGTTTAAATAATAAACTCAACAAAGCTGAAATTTCACACAAGCTGGGGGAACCATAACTATGAAGGTGAGGGGAGAAGGGAGGGAGGCACAGAGGGAAGGGAGGGATTAAAGGAGTTATCAATGCAACTGGGAACTTTTGACTCCCATGAGAAGCCCAACTATACACAGGCAGGCAGAGAAACTCAGAACTTTCAAATTTAATGTACATGTGTATGCTTATTTCTAACTACAACATGGGGGTAACTAAGGGTGAGTGTATAATTCAGTGGTAAATATCTCTGGTTCTCTGGTTCAATCCCCAGGACAAAAAACATATATCCAGGAACAGTTACAACTCTTGAGCAGCATGCACTGTCCATGTCCTTGACCTATGCCCTTGTACCATGAGGGCAAAGTGCAAATTCTGCCCTGGTTCCACCTCTAGTCCAACCCTTAGCAACCTCCTTCTGTAAATATTAATACCCCAAACAAAAGGGTTGCTGTCTTTCCCTCTGGAGAGAGCTATCATACTCCCTTGAATATGCATTATTTGCTGTACCCCAAAAGCATAGATTGCCCCCATTCTCTCTTGAATACATATATACTTTCTTAAATAAACCTCTTTACTGCATGTGCTGAAATTCTTTTCTGTCACTTATGCCAAGAAGCCTATTGGTCCCATCAGGACCCCCTTCTCTTCAGAAATCCTCTAACTCTTCTTCGGAGACGTGTCTTCTCCCATGACACAAATGGTCATCTCAAAATGTGGCACAACCAACAGCCAAAAACCCTCCATGATCCCTATTGAAAATATGCCACTTTCTGACCATGATGTTTCCAGCTTACATTTTTTAGAACTTCAATTTCAAAATGGTTTGACTCATCTTGAGACCCTCCAATTCCTTGATGATAACCAATAAATAGTGGGAAGAAAAAAAAATGGCAGAAAGTTATATCTAACTCTTTCCAGGAGTTTTATTATAAATAAAAAGGTGGAAAATGGGGAAGCATATGAAAGGGAAAGTGGAGTCCAGAGGAAGAGAGGGTTGTTTTAAGAAGGAAGAATTATATTAAATACTAATGAGAATTTTCTAGTAGAGATGAGTGAAAAAGAGAGAGATTTCAGATTTCAGACTTTTATCTCTGAGAGGTTTGCAAATCATGTCATGAAGGTCAAATCTATCTAGCTGCCTCATTTTGTAAGTAAACTTATATTGGAAGACAATCATGCCCATTTGGTTATGTTTTAACTATGCAGCTTCTATACTACAACAGCAGAGTTGAAGGTTGAATATTTGTAGTGGAGACTGAAGACTGTGGCCCACGAAACCTAACATACTTGCTATCTGGTCCATGAGATAGAAAATTTAACAGTTCTTGTTCTATGTGATGATCTCCAAGTTCCCATTAACACCAGAGACTCAACTAAACATTAGAAAAAATAAAGAAGAAGAAGGAACAATAACTAGTGGTATCTCAGTTATCTGGGGCTTGTTAACTAGTTGATTTACATACTTAAAACACCTTGAACTTTGCCTATACTAATTCTAAACAAATTCATATCATCCTTTTTAGACACATGAAACGATAGTCATGAAAACAGTACTTGCAATAGATTTTTGAAGATCTGGTTTCAAGTTCCCCTCTGCCAATGACTAGCTGTTCAGCTAGCCTTCTACAAGCCACTCAAAAGTCAAAATATCTGAAGTCAAAGAATAAAATGAGGGGAAAGATACTCTTTAAAATTAATTGTAAGGTTTGAGATAATAAAAAATTTTTATAACTTTAGTATACCATTATCAATTATTATTTATGATTCTATGAATGAAAATAGCCTATTTGTTCAGAGAACAGGCTTTTTTTGTTCAATTGATTTGAATAATGTGTTATAAATATCTATTGAATTAACTCTCATAAGGCACAGTACCTGGCAACAACAGCATTTTATTACCAACATTATTACAAAATAATTAACATTTGTCTCTTGCAGATAATAATCATTGAATACTCACAACTTTTAGTCAATCTCAGAGCACTCGAACACAGGCTGATGAAAGAAAGAACACCCGTGAGTGCACAGGGCGGTAGTCACAGTGTTTGTGTACACGTGCTTTGACTGACAGTGGTCTCTGATGACAAGGGTTATCTAGAAAGTCTCCTTAAGTCTTACTTTAATCTTCTGTCCACTGTTATCATATTGTATACATTTTCATTGGCACTTATGTGTATACTGTGTCTGTGTTTATTATTTTCTATGTCCCGCTGCTTTTCATTAGTACATGGAAAAAGGAGGAGATTTTTTTTCACACAGAATTATATTTTATCATAATTTGTATGTTAGCTCAGAGTTTATATTATTTTCTTTTAGCAAGACTAAGAGAAATCTATTTAATTTGTTGAAATATGGTGAAGGAGGGAAATGAAAATTTTAGGTCATTAGAAAGAAAAAAATTTAAATATTACCATCCTAAGGGGAGTAAATTAATACATCTTAAATACTTCCTTAGCAAAACTTGCAAAATATAATGTTAATTTTATAATTTTTTGGACTTTGTAATAAACAGAGACATTATTTTGATTACACCATAAAATATAAGAAATGCAGATACTTTATAATTGGTATCCTGAACAAGACAAAGTCTCTCTTCTCCCATTTCTGAAGTATAACCACCACCCCTTGCCACTTCTGACTCTGTATCATGACTCAAGGACCCAGTGAGTCTCCACCCCATCCATGAGGGAAACTGAGTATAGAGGGTCTCACCCTTGGTCTCCTTTGGCCAATATACAAAACTGGTATAGTCCAATTAACCTTTTGAATCAATTATGTAAGCACAAAAGTTTTTAATTTTTTTATTGAAGAATTGAAGAGATTTAAAAAGCTTATAATGACAGAGGGACAAATATTCAGGAGCATACATCTAGAAGAGACTGTCATTAAAACATCATCACATACAAAATATGCTACACTGCATGCACAATCAATGATAGAGAGTGGAGAACACAAGACAGACAGAGACAGAGTATAAGAAGGGAGTTTAACAGAAAAACTCTGGGAAGGCTTCCTTGAGGAGGTGACTATTGAACTAGCGTATATATGGGTAAATAAGAGTTAACTAGTCAAAAAGGAAATGAAGAGATTTCAAGCAGAAGATACTGACACGTGAATGTTAGCCTGAGTTAGGAAAGACTGATTAGAAGGAAAACCTAAGAATAGATTGAAGGAGGGAGTGGAGAGGAAAGGGAGGGAGAGACAAGGCCAGCACTGGCAGGACCTCTTAAGCCACAGCAAGGGATTTCTGTTTTTATCCTGAAACCACTCTCCTCCTAACTGGTTGGATGCTGGTACTCTTCCCAAACAGGGAAAAATAGAAGAAGACTGGAATTGGGTGGAAGTAGGGAGGAAAGTGCTGGATGAGTAATAAAGGTGAAGAATTCGGGTTTGAAAGTGCCGAGTCTGAGGTGCATTAGGGCCACACAAGATTTATCAAGTAGTTGCACGTCTGTTCCTGGAATTTGGAAGAGATGCCTAGGCTGAAGATAGAAATTCCTGAGTCATGGTAGAATGTTTGAGTCCTGGGAAAAGAGCAGAGGAACGAGGAGCAGGAGTAGCCTTTTGCCAGCTCTTCAACAGTCTGACACTCAATGAGCTAATTGAGAATAAGAAATCAGCACTAAATCAACAAACCCATTTGTAAACCTCCATTTGTTTTATTTTATACCGAATATTTCATTAAAGAAATCCTGACCTAAACTGAAAGTTTGAAAGATAAGTTTATATACTTTAACCAAACAGTGAAGGTAGGGCCATAAATTACCTTTGCAATTGCTTGTAATTGACCAGAAGTAGGGGTGGAATTGAGTGACCAAGCAGGAAAAAAAATTGGAAGAGCTGAGGTAGCAGGGCATATACAACCACCAAAGGTGGTGGTGAGGGTCCTTATGCTGCCCTCAGTCAGGTCTGACTAATGTGGCTGTTCCAAAATTTACATCCCTCAGAATTACCTGGGAAATATGATAAAACTCCCATTCTCAGGAGTTACTTTAAAAGTGTTCAATTTAGTGTATGATCCAAATGGGACTTTAGAAACTGCATTTCAATATGTAACTGATTTTATTATGAGATGGTTTGAGATATATATTTTAAGAAATACACTTTACCATCCATTTACCTTCAATGGATGCAATATTGTTGTTTCTAATAGCTGAGTAGAACTCCATTGTGTATATATATATATATATATATATATATATATCAGAGCTTTTGGATCCATTCATCCAGTGAAGGGCATCTGGGTTGGTTCCATAATTTAGCTATTGTAAATTGAGCTGCTATGAACATGAATTTTGCTGTGTCACTGTAATGTGCTGATTCTAACTCCTCTGGGAAAATACACGCAAAAGAGGATAATATGGTGGATCTGATCCTAATTTTTTAAGGAGTCTCCACACTGCTTTCCAGAGTGGCTGGACCAGTCTGTAATTCCACCAACAGTATGCTGATGCTCCTATCTCCCCACAACCCCTCCAGCATTTGTTATTGTTTGTATTCTTCATTTTTTCCTGTCTGACTGGAGTGAGGTGAAATCTTAAGGTAGCTTTGATTTCAATTTCTCTGATTGCTAGTGATTTAGAACACTTTCTCACGTATTCATTGGCTTGCTCAATGTCCTCTGTTGAGAAGTTTCTGTTTAGCTCTCTGGCACATTTATTGATTGGATTGTTTGTGTTTTTGTTATTGAGTTTTTTTAGTTCTTTGTAAAGTTTGGATATTAGTCCCCTGTCAGAGGGATCCCAGGCCATGATTCTCTCCCATTTAGTAGGATGTCTCTTGACTGCTTTGACTATTTCCTTGTTAATATTTATGAGACAAGATACTGCATAAGATATTTGAACACGCTATACCACATGCCTTTACAAAAATATAAATGCTTAATTTTATTGTCAATATATATCAAAGAATAACAAGGGATGAAAGGGAGGAGAAGGAGAAAGGTTGGAACTGAGCTAACTCAAGGTACATTCCAAGCATTTATAAGTATGTCACTGTACATACTACAGTCATGTATATAAAAATGTTCTTCATAGGTATAAGAATTATGACACTGTACTTGGGATTTTTTTTTTTTTTATAAATGTAGGACCCAGAACAGAGGCAAGGAATCAGGGAATGGGAGGAGGGAAGTAGAGGGGTGTGGCGGGGTGGGAATAGTGACCAAATTATATTGCTGTATTGTGTGCATCTAGTAACATGTGACAACAGATCCCATCATTATGCACAACTATAATGCACTAATTTTTAAAAATGTTTTAAAAAAGAAATACATTTTTAAAAGTAACTATTCCAAGGGGCTTTCAGTTGTACCACAATATAGCCAAATGTCTCAACAGTATTTATGCCAAAGTTCATTGTTACTGGGCTGATTGAGGTGCCATCTGAACTTCTACATGTGTCCGGCTCTATTTGTGGATTTTATATTCTCTTCTCTGAACACTCTGTTTACATGCCAGGCTGTGTAAGCACGGAGATGTTATATGTGCTATGGTATCTGATGACTTCATTGCTCTTCTTTATAAGCAACTTCACAGCTTTTTATTGCATCATTTTTCATAAGAACTTTAGAATCCATGTGTTCTTTCCTTCCTCATTTCTTCCTTTCTCTTTTTCCATTCTTTCTTTTTTCATCTTTCACTGGGGATGTGCTCAATTTCTTATTTTCAAATGTCTATGCTATTTTCAGCCAAGTTCTGAGTCAGCAGCAGAAGAGAGGAAACACTTAAAAAAGCATTTTCCTGCCTGTCAAGACAAACTTGATTTCCTGGAGGTCAGGAAAAAAACAAGTCAAGTGGAAAACATAGAGTAATATTTTAATGTGAACACTTTTACATTTATAAATTAATTTAGGTAGAACTGAAATCTATACAATTTTGAATTTTTCTATCCAAGAATATAGTATCCTGAAAATCTCATGTGTGCATGTGTATAAGTGTGTGTGTATATATGTATGTGTTCTTTGGGGATGTTTCAGTGTTCTCATAAAGGTTATAGATATTCATTGCTAAATTTATTCCCAAGTTTTTATATCTTAATGTCATTAGAAGAAGATACATTTTTTCAGTATATCTTTTAGTTATTATTTGCTTGTATTTCAGAAAGGCATTAACATCTTCATATTAATTTTATACCACCATTTTTATTGAAATCTCATTACTTGTGTACATTTTTGTCTGATATTAGCATTGTTAACTTTATAATAAAAATAACTGGAAGTAAAATAATGTGGAACTGGAGAGATGGCTCAAGGGTAGAGCCTGGCATGCTTGAGGACCTGGGTTTGATTCCCAACTAAGTAGAGGAAAAATAAAGACCATATGAAACCAAAAAGAAATAATCTGAATACTTCTCCAAATTGTATGCCTCTAATTGATTGTTTATTTAAATTGCATTGGATAATACTTATTGTGCAAGATATTATTACATTAAGAAATTCTCCATTCTATTTAGTATTATTATCAAGAATGGGTGCTGGATTTTGTTAAATTACCTGCAAAATATCATGTAAGTTTTCTTCTTTTATCTCAGGCTATTTCCCCTTATAATTGAACTATAATATTCTTAGTATCAAACTATATTCATATATTTCTAGATAAATCCAGTATGGTCTTGATGTAGTATCATTTTTTACTGTGATGTTGAATTCTGTTAATATTATTCTTAATATTTTTTATATTCATAAATTCCAGTATAATATTTAAAATTTCAGCAAAGTTTCAGGATAACTTGACCCAGACTGTTCTTTCTTTTTCTCTTTTTTAAAAGAGAGAGGGACAGTGAGAGAGAGAGAGAAAAAGAGAGAATCAATTTTATTTAGTTTTTCATGTGGCTTTCAGTGCTTCAGAGACATCGTTGTGTACATGGTGCTGGTTTTTGAACTTGTGTCCTTGCGCATGCCAGTCAAGTTCTGTAACTGCTGAGCCACTGCTTCATCCCCTGGTCTTTGTTTCTTGACCCACACACTAAGAGTCCTGCATCTTGGTTTGCCAGACTCCAAGCTTAGCATTTTCCCTCGTCAAAGTATCATCCTGGCCAGATTTTGTCTTCTGACCAACTAGAATTCTCGCTTTTACACACATGCTTAAGAACCTTTGTTCCTTTCTTCATAGGCTTCCTGCGCTCTCTCAGATCATCATGTGATTAGCATCTGTTCCAGTTTTCTCATTCTTCCCAGACTGAATTCCAGATGATTACCATTTATCTTCTTCCCACTTCCTCTTCTTCCCCCCTGAAACCACAGGACAAATCCTTAACGACCAATTACAAATTACTTCTGCAGGCGAACTTTAAACAGCTAGTCCTTTACCACCCCATGGAGAGCCACTTTTGTCCCTTAGAGGTATCTCATCCCACCTGGACCATTCTCTCCTGGGCAAGGAGCAGGTGCTGAGAGCTCTCAGTACGTGGGGAGAGTGGTGAAGGCAAAGCAGACACATTCCCGCCTTGGAAGAACTTGAAATGATCAGGATGGATAAGTGAGGGCTGTGTGGGTGTGTTGAGGGTGCAGAGGTGGGAAGGAACATAACATAAATCAGGCACAAATATTGATGATACTAAACAGTATGGATAAGCTCCAGGAGCTGAAAGAGTTGTGATTCAAGTGACTGCTGCAGTGAAGAAAGAGCTCACAGAGGTCTTACTTCAGATCTGGTCTGTGAAGGGTGAAGACACATGCAAGGGCCAGGAGGGATTCTCTACTGGGAAAAAAAATGGCATGAGTGGGATAATCAGAAGCAGAAACAGGTAAAGCATAGGAAGGGGCATTTTGATTAGAGTGAAGAATTCACATGGGGCAACAGGATAAGAGAGGAGACTAGAAAGAGGAATTCACATTTACCCCATCATGAATAGGTATCCCTGAAAGCAGATTCTGTAGCAAAAGAGGAGAATGAAAGAGAGGATCAGGTATGGAGAAGATAAATGGTTCAGAATAAAATTTACATTCAGTGGTAGAAGACTGGATTTGGGAGAGAGACATATTAGCACTCCATTTTCCCACCCCACTCTCTCAATTCTGCTTGTTCACATAATTTGGAGTACAGAAAGGGTTAGACATCCTGTAAAATAAATCATATGAGTCATGCCTTTAGGGCTAGGTCCTGGGAAGTGTAACAGGCACTCATGCAACACAAAGTCTCCAGAAAAGCTGCTTTACGGCTGGATGAATTAAACCAGCAATCCGAGGGGAGTTAGCTCTTATTTTTAAACAGTGCGGTTTGCTATTGTAATTGCTTGACTCAGCCCCAGGGGTATCACTGACATCTTCCTGCCACCCAGAGATAGGTCACCCTTCCTTTGGCAATTGTGTTTAGCAGTGAGGGTTTCTAGGCTGAATTCAGTGCCTCTATGCATCATGTTATGTTGATAGATATCTGGATGCGATCACCAGTTGACTGTTTAAAAAGAAAAGAAGCATGACAAATTGTATTACATAAAATTAAGTGAAAATTTCAGCATACCTGACTTGTATAGTAATTGTATAGTTTACTGCTATAATAACAAAGTATCTCAGAATTTATTGGCTTATAACAGCAATAAATAATTATCATCTCATATGGTATCTGCAAGGAGAATTCAGGAGCAGATTAGCCGGGCGGTTCTACCTACAATTCCCTCAGGAGGTCATAGTCAAGATTTTGACAGAGCTGCAGTCCTCTGAAGGCTTTACTGGGCTAGAGAATTTGCTTTCAAAACAGTTCATTTATACAGAAGGGAAATTGGTGCGGGATGTTTTGTTGTTATTGGTGCATATTATGCACACAGAATAGTGGGTTTCATCATGGCATATCTGTACATGCACATACCATAATGTAATCAATTCACCCCCCAATACTTCCCTTACCCTAACCTCCTGCCCCTTCCTGGCCTCCTTCCTCTCAGTGGTCTCCCTTATATGTTCACGACACCCTTTCTTTCTTTATTCTTTTCCCTCTGACTTCCACATATGAGAGAAAACATGACATATGTCAAATCTGGCTTATTTGGCTTAATATAATGCTCTCAATTTCCACCCATTTTCTTGAAAATGACATAATTTCTTTTTTCCTGATTCTGCCAGCACAGTGCTGGCTGCTAGGCTCAGCTCTGGCAGGGGTCCTAGGTGGGAGTTCCCTGTGTGGCTGTAGGCCCTGGAGCTAAGGCCTCTGCTTGTGTGAAGAGGCTGCTGGGGTTGGCTCCAGTTGGGCTCCTGGGCAGGTGTGACCTGGTGGCTGCAGGCAGGAGCTGAGGGCTCCATCCATGTGCAGAGTCTGCAGGGGTCCTCGGTGGGTGTCTGTTATTTTATTCTTGATGGTGCTGGCTATTGATAGGATACTTTCCCACAGAGCTTCCTGACTGCACCCATGACATCGCAACTAGCAGAAAACAATAGGAATAATTCAGATCAATACAGAACCCTTACTATGGAAAGCAAAACTCAGAAAGGGAGAAGTACTTCTAATGCTACACAACAACACTGCAATGACTGCCTATAACATTTAATTACATATTCCAAAATAACCAAAAGAGAAAAGTTTTAAGGTACCCAACACCTAGAAATGATACTATTTGAAAAGATGGGAATGCTTGATTTGATCATTACACTTGTAGTAAATGTATCAAATTACAACAGTATGCTCCATATTAAGTACAAATATTATGTCAATTTAAATCAATTAAAACAGCCCTCCCCCAAAGACAGAAGTCTCAATGCTTTTTTATGACCTCCTTTGTGAAACCTCCTCAACATCATTTCAAATATCCCATTGGTTACAGAGGTCAAGACAGCTCTAGTAATTGTGAGAGGAAGGACATGAATGGAATTTGAATACCAAGAGATAAGACTTTTGGGGAAGCATTTTGAAGTCTAGTTACTGAAGGAATTGTAGCAAAAATAAAAAAAGTGTTCTATAAAAAAGTGTTTTTGTTTCTTAGCTACATTTCTATAATACAAATAAATAAACCACTGGATTTCTCAAAGAAAGAATAAAATATATAAGGATGGAAAGATAGAACCCAACTACTTTTGCTCATGGAAGATATCATATAATTAACTAACATTTCTGAAGTGTCATTTTACTTATACAAATCTTTAGAATAAATTAACATTGGGCATTCTTGCTGAATTCTAAATCAATGTACTAAAGTCAAATGATGTCTACATAATTGCATTGAAAAGACAATACAATTGAAAAGACAAGTTTAGAAAAGTCTTATGATAACAACTAAAACTATATATAAAATCTAAAAATTATGTAGAAATTATAGGAATTTAAATACACCAAAGACCTTTGCTTATTGTATATAGGGAGAGTTTTATCTTGATTTATAATAATACCAACACTCCCAAGCTGAGCTCCAGATTTAAACAATTTCAATTAAAATCTCAACCTCTTTTCTAACTTGAAGTTAAACATGGTGATATGATATTATACAGAAAAACAAAAAGCTAAAAAAAGTAACTTATTAATTCATTAAAGTGAATATCTAGGCAAAATGACTTATTTTAGAAGATGTTAAGACTTATCAAAAAGACATCACAATGCTATAATGAATTAAGCAATATATTATAGTTACAGATATAGGTAGATTAAATGGAAAGAACTGAATGTCAAACCTAGAAACAGATTCACAAGTAAAATTGGTGAGGAAGGGAGTGACTATTCAAAAAATGGAATTACTAAAACCAATAAATTCAGTAAAGTTGAAAGATATAAGTAAACATACAGAAATCAGAATATTTCAACAGATCAATAACAAATTATCTGAAACAAATCAAGAAAGCAATCTTATTTACAAAAAACTCGAAGTAAATTTATTCAGAAGGATGAAATATCTTTATAATGAAAACTACAACACATGGATGAAAGAAATATAAGGGGACCCAAAAAAATAAAAAGATATCCTGTGTTCATGCAATAAAATAATATAAAATAATATTGTCAAATTGTACATGTTACTCAAAGCAATCTACTGATTAAAAGTAATTCCTATCAAAATATCAAAGACATTCTATATAGAACAAGAAAAAATAGTCTTAAAATTTGTATGGAACCATAAAAGAACCCAAATAACCAAAGAAATCTTAAGCAAAAAGAGCAAAGGTGGAGGCCATATGCCTGCCTTCAAAATATACTATCCTACAAAGCTATCTGGGCACAGTGGCTCATGCCTGTAATCCCAGCAGCTCAGGAGGATGAGGCAGGAGGATTGCAAGTTCAAAGCCAGGCTCAGCAACTTAGCAAGGCCCTAAGCAACTTAGACCCTGTCTCAAAGTAAAAAGTAAAATGGGCTCGAGATGAGGCTCAGTGTTTAAGTGCCCTTGGGTTCAATCTTTAGTACTAAAACACATACACACACACACACACACACACACACACACACTACTATTTATACACTACTATATATACACTACAAAGCTATAGTAACCAAAACAGTATGGTATTAGCCAATAAATAAATAAAGAGACAGATCAATAGTGCAGGATTGAGGCCCAGAAATAAATCCATGCATCTATAGAAAACAGATTTTTGAAAAAGCACTAAAAACCATGCATTGGAGAAAGGACAGTCTCTTGGAGAAAGGGAAGTCTCTTCAATAAATGATGCTGGGAAAATTGGATATTCACATACAGAAGAATGAAAGTAGATTCCTCTTACCAAATTAAAAGATTAATTTTAAATGGGTTAAAGACCAAATGGCAAGATCCAAAATCTAGAAGAAAACATGAGGGAAATGTTTCAGGACATTGGAAAAGGCAGATAATTTTGGAAAAGACCTCAAAAGCACAGACAGCAAAATAAAAAATAGAGAAGTGGCATTGTATCAAACTAAAAAATACTTCTGCACAATGGAGGGGAGAAACAACCTATAGAACAGGAGAAAATATTTGCAAACCATTCATCTGATAAGAGGTTAATATCCAAAATACATAAGGACATCAAACAACCCAGTATCAAATAAACAAATAATTCAATTAAAAATAGGTAATAGACCTAAAGAAATATTTCTCTAAAGTCATTTGAGTGGTATATCAAAAGGTATACGAAAAACCCCCGATCACCAAGGACTTGCAAATAGAAACCAAAATGAGATCTCAGTGCACTCCAATTAGAATGACTATTATTAAAAAGACAAAAGATAAATGCTGGCAAAGCTGTGGAGAAAAGAGAGTACTTACATGCTGTTGGTCATAAATTAGTACAGACATTATGGAAAATAAATATGGAGGTTCCTTAAAAACTAGAACTACCATATGACCTAGCAATTCCACCACGGGTGTACACTCAAAGGAAATGAAATTAGTGTATCAAGGAAATATTTGTATCCCATGCTTACTGTAGCACTATTTATAATAGCCAAGGTATGGGGTCAAACTGTCTACTGACAGATGAATAAAAGATGGTAGGTTCACATAATGAAACACTACTTGATCATAAAAGTGAAATCCTGTCATACATGATAACATAAATGAACCTAGACGACATTATGTTAAATAAAATTAGTCTGAAATGGAGAGACAAATACTGCATGATTTCACTTACATGTGGAAGTTTAAAACAATCGATCTCATAGAAGTAAAGAGTAGAATAGTGGTTTCAGAGGCTGGGGAGGTGGTAGGGGAGATGAGTAGTTACCATAAAGATAACAAGCAGGAAAAAGAAGTTCTGGTATTCAGTTCACAGTAGGGTGACTACAGTTCACAGTAATGTATTCTGTTTTTCAAAAGGGCTAGAAGATAAGGTATTGAATGCTTCATTGTGAAGAAATGATAATTTCTTGAAGTGATGATATGCTAATTGCCCTGATTTTATCATTATGCAATGTATACATGTATCATAACACCCTACTGTACCCTACAGATTTTTATATTATACATCAATTAAAATTTAGAAAATAATAAAATAGATTCATTATAAAAATAAAAAGAAAGGGCTCTAGGTCAATTGGTTATTAATATGCGATATATAAAAATGTATTGATTGAAAGCTATGTCAGAAAAGTGAGAAGATAAACACAAAGCTGATAGAAAATACAGCACAATGAAAGAAGATGGCGGTTATCCCAGCGACACAGACCCCATGAAGCTCCCGAGAGTCAGCACAGGCTGCGCGTCGGCACGTGGATTCCCACAGTAGGACGATTTTCCCGGAACGGGCAGGCATTGCCTCCTGCTAGTTCTTTGACCCCAAAGGAAAAGTGAAGAGCATTAACCAAAAAAAAAAACAAACAAACAAACAAACAAAAAAAC